>APFE030743031.1:0-14126 GCA_000404065.3 Pinus taeda | reverse complement strand
CAATGCTGCTGCTTTCAGATCTAAGAAGATGGTCAGTTTCTGTTATAAATTCCACATTACTTTGGGCCATTCTACTGCTTATTATCCCCAAGGAAATGGCCTTGCTGAATCTTCAAATAAACACCTTGTAAACATGATAAAGAAGGTGTTGGAGGAGAACAAAAAGAATTGGCATAAAAAACTTGTCAGTGCCTTATGGGCAGATAGAGTAACAACCAAAAGATCAATTGGGCCCATATGAGTTAGTCTATGGATTAGAGGCCAAATTTCCTTCATCACTAGGGATCCCTGTTATGAAGCTACTCCAAGAAAGTCAAGCTGAGCCCAATGATATGCAAAGGAGGGTGAATCAGATTATATGCTTGCAGAAAACCAGGGACCAAGTTTATAACAGAGTTCAAATCTTACAAGAAAAGCTCAAAAAATCTTTTGACAGAAGGACCAAGGCTGAGGATTTTAACATAGGTGACAAAGTTCTCAAGTGGGATTCAAGAAGAGAAAACAAAGGAAAGCATGGAAAGTTTGATTCCCTTTGGAGAGGACCATTTCTCATCCAACCAGTACAAGGAAATAACACCTACTTTCTTAAAAATCTTGATGAAACTGATTTGGATGAAGGTCCTGTCAATGGCAGGATGCTGAAGCACTATTTCGACTACCTTCCATAAATGCAGTTTGGCTGCCCTTGTACATAATCTGCTATATATATTGTTTGTGTTTTCTAAGTATGTGAATAAATTGGTTTCAAGAATCTTGCAGAAGCAGGAAAAGACTGGACTGCAACAAGTATTACAAATAGGTCAGTCTACATTTTGAGGGTTCAAGGATGAAAAAGCTCCAAGTTTTGAAAGTAGTAGCCAAAGGGATAAGGCATACTGACCTGCTGTTCTTGGTCTTTCAAGAAGAAAAACCATCCCCATGTGGAGCCACTGTTGGATACCTATACCAATAGGTTTCATATTTCATGATTGGCAAATTCAAAGGCCAAATATGCTCTACTTTGCTGACTCAAAGATCCCATATTTCCAAGGAAAAGCAAGGTGTGTACATGCCTCGTGCCTATTAAAGTTTTGATGGATGGTCCAACAGTCTAATCTGGATCATGCCATGTTTCAATTTTTTGTCGTAGAATAGAGAAAGGAATCTGTCCAAACTGTTTAATCTTAGCAGATCAGTAGCTAGGCAGAGAAACTAAGGTTCCCAATTGCTTAATTTGGGGCCTTGGAAGAAATAAGGGTAGTGCTAGATAGGAAATCAAAGCAAAAAGCCAATGGAAAAGAAAAGGCACATAGAGGGTCTGCAAGTCCAAGTGCACCCTCCAAGAAGAAACAAAAAATGCTAGGAAAAATAGTTGGGTAGGTAGATGGGGTTGCAGAAGCGGTGTTTCTTCCAATATGGAACTTTTCCAACCAAATACAAGGAAAATAACACAATGGAGCATGTCTAACCTCTCCTTTTCCATTTGTTTACCACTCATTACTAACATCCCTTCACAAGATGTGTTTACAAGAGAGATGCATGTTTTATATTGGTTCTTATGGCCTTTACAAGCCACATTTCTTGTGTAAAGTTCTTTTCATTTTGATCTACTCTTCAAGCTAAGTTGTTTTCAAGAAAACTTAGTGATATCACTCTTCATTCACCTTCCCCCTCCATATTCACCTCTAACTTCTATTATTTAACTCCCTATGTCACCCTTTCCCTACTACTATAACACCATGGTGTATAAATCCTAAGCATTGTATAAATACCCCTTCCTTGGCATTATAGCCATATGGTTCACTACTAGGGAATTGGATTAACACTTGGTTAAGCCCAAGAACCCAAGCCTTACCTCTCCGTCTCCATCAGAACTCATGCTACCCATCCAATTCTTCATTTTTCCCTAAAAACCTTGGATAAACCCCTTTTTACCCTTATACCCGCTCAAAAGAGAAAAAATGCCTAAAAACCCACTTTCCCCGCCTTATCCTAAGGTCGGGACCAATGTCCGCTCTTTATATGAAATTTCATCGAAAAAACTGTTTTATCCTAAGTTTTGGTACCTTGAGCGATTTTGTGAATAAAACTTTCATAAACCATGGTTTTCACCTTTTTTCCAAAGTTTACGGTTGTATGTAATATAACGAAGAAATACATTACGAAACCACTGAATTCGTTAATGTTCCGAAGGGTCCCGCCGGGCGCAACTTCCGAAGAAAACTATTATTTAAATCCCGCCCAACGACCGTATCCTCCGTGCAACTCAAGTGCCCGATAGTCGTCCGATCGAGGTCTTTAAATCCAACGGTCGACGCAGATTTCGGAGGGGCCCCGACGTCCGACAGATATCGTCCGATATCTATCAAATGCTGATGTCATGCGGGGTCCACGCATCATCCCCAAAATCCATCGGAGCCCCCTCTGACAGATTCCCCGCCGTATAAGAGGTAGCCCGATATCATGCCACCTGTCCGCCTATGTCAGCACCCTCGTACCGCCTATGTCAGCACCACGACCGCGTGCCCCGCCCTCCACTAGTCCACCTGTCCGCCACCTCACCGCCCCCGTGGACCGGTCTTAGGCCGCCACGTCACCTAATGACGTCATGTTGACGTCATCCAACCCGGACCCACCTGCTGACGTCATTTAAAAAAGGGCGCCAATGACCCAAAAAAGCCATATTTTGTCAAAAATTACACGTTTTTTGCACTTTTTTGCAAAAACATTTCTGCGCTCTCTGCATGCGGTTCACGACGAAAATTCACCAACCTTCTCAAAACAAACCGGAAATCGTCAACGCGCCTACCCACCAGCTTTTCCGACCCAGGCCATCCATCTACCAGGTACTTGTCCGTGAAAACCTCTTTGAAACCTGGTTTTTCTCTGTAATTGCTAAAAACACCTTAAGCACAGAAAACGCTTAAAATTCACTAGAAAACTACTCATACCCAGCTCCCTCTTGAAAAATTGACGGTCGAATTTTACTAGCCGAGCTGTTTTAGACTGAATTTTCAGTAAAAACCTGCATTTCCTCGTTCGCGCAGTCGTGAACTAGAACCCACAAACTACACTCAATCACCAAGAAAGGTATGCTAAACACAATAACTTGCCTTCTCAAGGAACCAAAACAGTATTTCAATTGCTGTGGAATTGCCCTGTTACCTTGCATTTTCAATTTTCCTCTTCACTCAAGCAATGCTCTTCCGGCTCAAGAAACAAAAGTTTACTTACCAATCAGAATCCAAACAACCATGGAGACTCCAGTTTCCCTCAATGTTGCTCCCCTAAATGCCCCCCCAGAGAGAGGTCGAGTGGCAAGACTTGGCAGACCTAGACTACCAAATCTCAGAGGACTCCTCATCGAAATGCAAGTTCCACCTTCATCTACTAAATGAGCTTAAGGCCAGACATAAGGATGGGACAGACATACTAGGCATTTGGGATTCCTTCCTCCCAATATTAAAACTCCCTCAGGTCAACCAGTTCCCTGACCTAATTCATCTATGTGTTGTCTGCTATGACCCCATGCAAAGGGGTGTGCTTGACCCTACAGGTGCAGTGGTATTCTACATGACCCCTAAGGCCATCAGAGAGATGCTGCAGTTCAAGACCCAGAAGAAATTGGTCCCCTTGTCTCTAATGGATTTGATCAACCAAGGAGCCAAGATACTAACAGATGCACAGATCCTGAAGGTCAACCAATTATTCATTACAAACTCTGACACAGTGTTGCACCCTCCTATTTTTGATGGCTACCTCAATCAACTGGGTGTAGATCTTGCATACATGATTAGTTTCGTTTTGGGGTACAAGTCACTGGAATTTATTGAGGAAACTGTCCTAGTAATGATGACTATGTTCTCCCCAGGCAAAACTCCAATCTGTTATGACTATGCCACATACATTTCAGATAAGATGCATGAGCAGTTCTTGAACCTATCCAGAGAGAAGGTGTTCAGATACACCTCCTATATCTACCACCTCATTCTTTACCATCAACATGAGAAGTTCTCCTTTGAGATTAAGAAGACAGATGTAGCAGGCAATCCAAGGTCAGTGGTGTACTAGACCTCGGTGTTTCACAACAGCACCTACTCCCCATATACATACTATGAGTTCATAGACCTCTTCATCCATCCAGCCATGTCCTTATTCTTAAGCTCACCTCCTCCAAGACTGACTGATGAGATGCAGAGGATTCTGCAGCTATCCAAGATATACAGCAGAGGGGAGTGGTACTTTTACCAACACTATACTGTAATCAGAATATATGGGTGTGAGTTGCACCCATACAGATTGCCTAAGTATGTGCCTATGAGACTGTTTGCCTTAGAATATTTCAGGCAATTTGGCAATGCTGATATGGTGCACTTTGTAGGCAAGGGCAAGAAGGCACAGCTAAAGGTAAAAAATCAATTAGGCCAACTTGTCTTGAACAAAAGGGAAGGCTGGAAAGAAGCTGATAGAAAGCTAGAATGCCTTGGCCTGAAAACCAGTTTCCCTTGGAAGCCCTATGACCCTAATATGACCATATCCTTAAGAAGGCTAAAATACAAGCTCTCTAGCTATGAACATGTGAGCTTTCCCCACATTGAAAGATTTGCCAACCAACCAAAATGGAGAAGGAACACACTGGAGGAACCAGTCACTCAAGAAGAATTGAATGAAAGAGCTAGAAGGCATCTATTGAAAATGGCTGACTTGGAATCTCCTTCACAGGTATTTACTCTGCCAAAGCCTCAAGCAGGAGCAGTGGCTTCATCATCTGTAGCACATCAAGAGGCAGCACAAACCACAGGCCAAGCTCAGAGCAAAGGCAAGGAGAAGGATATGGAAGAGCCACAGGGACAACAGGGGCAGGTGCATCCACCCCAACAGGAACAGCAGCAAAAGGACCAATAGGTGTAGGGGGAACAAACAGCAGAGGCCCCAATGGCCACCCAGCAGCAGCCAGCACAGATGGCACCCCCAAGGCAAGACTCAAGAATTGACTCATCTGTCCTCCAAACCCCTCAAAGGGAGGACGTGAGCAGGAAAAGAGATAGGGAAACTCCCCTTACTGCATCACTAGAGAAGAGGCAAAGACTGAATCCCTTCTCTGAGGAAGCAATACCAAGCCTGGAAGCCTCAGCCAGCTCTTTCCAACAGGAGTAAGACAGGGCAGCGTAGGAGAGGTGAGCTCCTCAGGACAAAGGAGGGGAGGAGAAACAAGCATTAAGCAGCATTTTAAGGATATCAAGAGAAGAAGTGAACCACTGAAGTTTCAACTTTACAATCACCTGCTGAATATGGCTGCTACCAACCAAGAAAGGCTCATGTCTGCATTTGATGCACATGAGGGGAAGATGGTCATGAGCCATTTTACACCAACAGTGTAGCAACCACAATCAGCTGCAGATTACATCAGGACCAATTTGGAGGTCCTATCAAAAGACATCCACCCAATGGATCAAATAGAGCTGCATAAATAGACGGGTGAGATGGTCTATGCCACGTTGGCTTACAAGACCCTGGTCAACTACCGGCTGTAGAATAGCCTGAATAACACTATTGCACAGCTTGAGTTGGAAAGGGCTTCCTCTCAAGCTAAGGACAATAGGATCAAAGCTCTGGAAGAAATTATAGTAGAGTTTGGGCATGATCCTAAAGATGTTAAGGCTGTGCAAGAAGTCCTGAGGTTAAGGGATGCTGATATGGCAGCATTAAAAAAGATGTTAAAAATCCTAGCAACTCTTCACCCTCAAATAGAAGAGGTTTCCTAGCAGAGGCAGGAAAAGGATGCAGCTTCTCTACTGATGACACTATACAAAGAGCTCATCCAAACTCAGGAAAAGCTGCAGAGTCAGAGGCCACCTTAGAGGTAGCATTGCAGCCAAAGGAGGCAGGGAAAACCTCACAGCCACCTCCAGAAACAATAAATCTTGAGGAAATCCCTCAAGCCACTGCCCCTCCCAGCCAACAGGTACATCAGGTAGCCCCAGACACTTCAGCACCAACAACAGAGCAGGTTGAAAGCCTTGATTTTCAGAAGTTGAGGAATGAAATTCAGGTTTTGGAGTCTCAGATGTCTGAGTTGAGTCAAGCCCAGGACACTCTGGCAAAAATAAATGAAAAATATGACAATTCCAAGCAGAATGTGGCTGAAAGAGAGAGGGAGGTGAAGGCCCTCAAGAAAAGGATTACTGATCTAGAAAAAGAGCTTACATTGGACAAAGTTACATCTGAGCTTAAGAGGGTCATCTGGGGCCATATTGGCCAGTCTATCACAGATCAGTGGGAGTATATTGAGGCCATCCATGAGCAAATAGCGCTCGTTGGGAGAGCACGTAGAGAGATACAACGGGCAAGGGCATCTCTAGGCAGTATGCCTGAGATTGCCACTAAAATGATAGATGTGCTAAATTACAGGACAAGCTCCCAGCTCATCAAAATGGGAATTGGAAACAGGACAGAGACTATCTCACTAATCAGAAGGGTCCTGACATTGAGAAGCTTGATTCAGACCCTGGAACGAAGAGTCCAGGACATGCAAGCAGATATTAACAAATTTCAGAACAGGTTTATGGCATTGCAGAACAGGGGTCTGCCTAGCCTGCTGGAACCATCAGGAAAGTTACTCTGACATGAGAAATATGCCAAGAGAGTAAACACTTTTGCACTAAATCAGATTTCAGAGGCAGTAAGTTCATCAACAGAAACAGGACCAATAACAGGGCAGACCCTCTTTAACAGGGTGGAAAACCTATTTTTTATTATGAATGAGATTACACATTTGTTTGATGAGCCTCCTCATTTTTATAAATATACAGAGGCCGATGAGACCATGGGGTCAATTTTGAAGCATCAATTGCCTGCACCAGATGTGTGGGAAGATTTGGTAAGATTATTGTTAAATCAAAGTCAGTAATTGTAATTATGCTTTTTGAAAATATTTAAATTTTCATACACAGGAAGATAAAGACACATCAGCAGGTATGCACAAAGAGGCTGACCCAACTTAGCACAGGTATTCGGCCACCCCACTAGCATCAGTAGTCACAGGTGACAGGGCCGAGAAGCTACAGGAAGTTACAGCTGCATAGACACGTCATTCAGCAGTTATATCAAAGCGCTCAACCGACTCCGTGAGCCCGAAGGTCAAGATTGTTCTGACAGGAGTTAAGAGCCTTTATAGTTCATTAAAGATTGTAATAACTTTTCATTTTCAATCTCTGTACGAGTTGGTGGAGATATTTTCCCTCTCAGATGACTCAATGCCTGAGATATTTTGTAATAGACTTCTATATATTCCCCCTCTCATTTGTTAGCAGGGGTTGGACATTGGATGTAAGAAATCTTTTGATATCTATTCTGTTCCTCTTCTATTGTAAATCTTCATAGAATTAATACAAAGGATGATGGGATTTCCAAAGCTTTGTGTCTCTTGATGTCTTGCTGGTGTATGGTTGAATGTTGCAGGATTCTTGTGTATTTCATGGCTCAATAAGTTTTCTTGTTACTCTTTGTTATATGTTTGTTATCTTTCATATATCATTCATGTTTTCCATGTTTTAGATGTCTAATAGCAAGGAAAAAGAATAGTCTCAGGATTTAATCACAGATTACCCTGAACTCAATCTAAGCTATTATAAATGTTTTCTTCAGTTATGGTAATGAAAGTGTAATTCTTAATTGCTACCTTTCACACTATATCATCACAGTGATCTATTGTTTCAGGAATTTCGGTATTTCTCTTGAGTAATAGGTCCCTTTCTCACATCCCAGCTTAGTGAATAATTCTTAAGTGCTTTTCACTGGTTGTTCACACTTCATTCTCACAATTTACAGTTTGTTTTATGAAATATATAAAGGCCCTGTAATTCCCGCTGCACTAAACCAGGATTTCAAGAAACAACAGCTACAGACTCCATTGCCCAATGGATTAATTTACCTGCAGAGAACATTTCAAAATTATCAGAAATCATCTCCCAACCAAACAAAAACAAAAAAACCTTTACTTCATAACTAGCCTAAAACTCCATAAAACAGTGACAAACCTTACAGAGAGAGCCCTCTCTGATTACAGTTGGGCTAGAAGCTGTAGTCCAAAGATTGGTTAGTGGTTACCCTGGTCGTATTCCCTTGGGAGTCATAGGGAACAACCTGGGTGTTAACATAAATGGTGACTCCGCTGGGGACCTTCAGGATTTAGAGAGTACTGTATGTCTGCTGAAATTACACTTGAAATCTGAATATCAGTCAAGAAGCCTTTACAGCTGTTCTGTAGCAACATTTGTGGTCTTAAGGAAGTGTTGATTCAGGTATCCTTTATACTCAATTGGAGATACATAGAGGCTTTCAAACTCCTGTCCAGTCCTTGCTATACAAATCTTTTTCAAAACTTGAAAGGACTAGCTCGGAAGCTGGCTCCCAAGAGGAATCTTCGGTACACTAGGGCCAATCCTGACCCAAACCCTCCAACTGTTTTTGAAAATCCTAATACAATCTCTAAACACATTAAGAAGTAGCAAGGGCCAGATAGTCCTGCTGACCTTAGTCCAGAGACAGTTTACCTCAACCCCATATCCACTCCAATCAAAGTACTATTATGTTCCACCCCTAATTCCCCTAGTTCCCCATCCATATCTCAAAGCCATCCACCCACATCTTCTTCCCCCACACATACTCCCTTGACCAACACTCTAAATCCTCCCATACCTGTTACCCCTGTGGTACCTACTGTTCCTTTTATCCCAGTTATACTTATTAATCCCAAAAACCTTGTGAATATGGCTATGAGGTATGCACCTCTGCAATTACCTGCCAATCCTGTGACTCTACCTCAGGATTACCAAGCCAAAATCTCATATTTTGACTCCACTGGCCCTTATTCTGCTATTCAGCATGCTAAGAGAATGCAGGATCATTTTGAAAACTATGAGATAGATGATGAGAGTGTGAGGATGAGAATCTTTGTCCAAAGCTTAACAGGTGATTTTCGAACTTGGTTCAGATCACTTCCTGCAAATACCATCACCACCCCTGATGAGCTTTACCAATCTTTCACAAACAGATGGGAGAAAAAGAAGGATCCCCTACATATACTTGGTGAATATGACATGATTAAGAGAGGTCCTCAAGAGACAGTTCTGGAGTATTGTGCTAGGTTTAATAATGTATATAATGCAATACCCCAAAACCTAAGACCTCCCCCTGATTTGGCCTTGTACAAATTCCCAGATGGATTTGACCCTGATATGGCTTACCAATTAAAAGAAAGAGCCCCCCAAACCCTTGAAGAAGCTCAGAAGGTTGTTGTCACAGTTGAGGCAAACCTGATTGCTAAGAGGAACAGGGCTAGATTAGAAAAGAGAGTCGCCTTTAAAGAGGAACCCTCAGCCTTTGACCAGAAATTAGATGCAATAATTTCTGGTATGAAGAGGTTGGGCGACAGGGTAGAATTTGTGGAAAGAAAGTCTTCATGGGAAGCATCACCAAACAACTCCAACAAGAACCCTAACTTTAGGAGGAATCAGAACCCTAATGTGGGTAAGGCTAATAATGATCCAGAAATAAGACCTCCATTTCAAGAAAACTATGCTGAAACATCAACATCAGAGGAGCAAGTGGATGATACCCATATCCACCTAATGGGTCTTTATGATGACCACCAAGTCTTCCTAAGTCAAGAAGATCATGAAGAAGAAGACAGTAAACAATTCCAAACAAAGTCAGGTGAATCATTTGACTTAAAACAAGGCTATGACACAACTGTCTATGAAGTCCATAAACAATACAAACTACGAAGCAGGACTGTAAACATAACATAGCCTGAGAAAACCAAGGATAGACTGCAGCCCAAAAGTGCCATAGTAACAGAACCAATGAATGCAACTGATTCACTCACAAAGGAAGTAACTATTGAAGAAGTTACTGAACAAATACAGAATCCACAAGTTGCATCTTCTGTACAACCAAATCCAAGCAAAAAGCCTCAAGAGGTGAATGAAAAACACAAGCCCCAAGATCAAGAAGAACCTTTGCCAAATAAGGAAAAGGTGGTCACCCACAACATTAAGGCTCAGTTTGAAAAACCCTTTGACTTGGAGGCTGAAATCGGCAAATTAAAAATAGCCATTCCTCTTGCAGAGCTAGCCAAACATGATGTCTATAAACAACAGATTGAGAAGTCCCTTCAACTAACTCAAAACAAAGACAATGTAAATGTGTTGGATGACACCCATGAATTACTATTTGGTCCAGAGGTTGATGGGAAAACAACAGGCACAGGGATACTACCATTTTATGTTAGCTTGCATATCCATGACAAGATATTACACAATGCAATGTTTGACTCAGGGGCATCTCATAACCTGATGCCAAAATCTGTCATGGAAAGGCTGAATTTAGATATTACTAGGCCATACAAGGACCTGTTTTCATTTGATTCCAGTCAAGTTAAATGTCTAGGCCTGATAAAAGACTTATGTGTATCCCTGGTCCAATACCCAAATAAAACAATCTTGATGGATGTTGTTGTTGCTGATATCCCACCCAAGTATGGGATGTTATTATCAAGATCATGGGGGGCTAAACTCCAAGGGTCCCTTCAATTGGACATGTCATATGCTACAATTACAGTCTTTGGTCAACCCAAGAGACTATACAGAGAATCGCTCATGAAGTACATGGTCAGTACTGAGGAAAAACCTCAAAATTTCCCCATATATGCTGTCCATTCTGACATAGACTCATATATTTTGTTCAATGACAATACAGGCAACACAAACAATGAAGAAATCCAGATAATCAAAACAGATCAGAATATCAATGAAGGAAATCCTGACTTAGAAACATTGGTTGAGTCAAAAGATGGAAATATTTTGGAGGACAAGTCAAATAATGATGAAACCAAGACACCTAAACAAGATCAGGAGTCTAACAAACAAACTGCTCCCCTAGAAACAAAGTTGATCCTACCAAATGGGAAAATTGCCCTAGAAGTCAAACTAAATGAAGGACCTAAACTTAAACCCATAAGTCCACACCATAGAGATATCATTCAACCTCCCCTAGAATAGGAGATCCTATGGTTCCTAGAATTCGATGGATCAGTGAACAAATTAGGGGCAGGAGCTGGAGTTTGGATACATAATAAACAAAACAGCCATGCACAAGGCAGAGCCTATAGACTAAACTTCAAATGCACTAATAACATGGCTGAGTATGAAGCTCTCCTACTAGGCCTCAAATTAATACAATCCCTACAAGCCATGAAAATATCAATCTTAGGAGACTCTGACCTAGTTATCCAACAAGTGAAAGGCAATTTTGTTACCAACGACAAAAGACTCAGATCTTATAGGTCTGCTGCCACTGAGCTACTAGAATCCTTCACCGAATTCCAAATCACCAAAATTCCTAGGGCTCAAAACCTTCACGCTCATAGTTTAGCCACGTTTGCAAGTACCTGCAAGCTTCCTTTTGAGCCCCATCACTGCTTCACAGCCGAAGTAAAACACAGACCATCTGTCCCAAACAATGTTAAGGACTGGCAAGTGTTTGATGATGACACACAAATCAACAATTTTCTGACTTTACAAGAAGAGTTTTCAGGTCTAAACATAGACACTGAGACAGCAAGTCAATCACAAATACTTGAGATAGAAAATCAACCACAAATACATGGTAAACACAATAACCAAGCAATATCATCCAAAACAGCTACTCAAATGCTACATCCTACCATCTTCAACCAACACAACATACAAGAAATCCAACAAGGTAAATGTGAAGAATTAGTTGATTATGAAACTGAGGTGATACAATTAAAGGACAACTTTCTTCCAATAGGCTTGGCTCCTTTGGAAGACATTTTTTATTCCAATGATGTTCCCAATAAACCAAAACTGCAGCCCCTGAACACTACCATAGAAGAGCATAACATTGGGACAATTGAAGAACCCAAAATCATAAAACTATTGGTTGCATTACCTCCTGACCAAAAGCCCAAATACATTGACCTTTTTAAGGAGTTTCAAGATGTGTTTGCATGGAGTTATGAGGATCTAAAATCCTATGACACCTCTGTAATACAACACACAATCCCACTAAAGCCAAATCAGAAGTCCTTTCAACAAAAACTGAGGAGAATTAATCCTATGCTCCTCCCAGCAATGGAACAAGAGGTACAAAAAATGTTTAAAGCAGGCATTATAGCACCAATCAGATTCTCTGATTGGATTTCAAATTTAGTCCCTACAAGGAAGAAAACTGGGGAAATTAGGCTCTGTGTTGATCTGAGAAACCTCAACCAAGTATCATTAAAAGACAACTACCCCTTGCCCAAGATGGATCACATCCTGCAGAGAGTAGTTGGGGCCTCAAGGATTTCCTTGCTTGATAGCTTCTCAGGTTTTAACCAGATCCTGGTCCATCCTGATGATCAGGACAAAACTGCATTTACAACCCCATGGGGAACCTTTAAATATGTTAAAATGCCTTTTGGCTTAAAAAATGCAGGGGCTACATTCCGAAGAGCAATGGATATTGCTTTTTCTAAAGAGATTCATGACTTTCTTGTCATTTATTTAGATGATATCACACCTTTCTCCAAATCTGACCAAGACCACTTAAAACATCTAAGGCAGATATTCACAACTTGCAGGAAATATGGAATTTCCTTGAATCCTAAGAAATCCTTGTTTGGTCTGGAGGAAGGTAAACTGCTGGGTCACATTATCTCCAAGGATGGCATCAGAATTGATCCAGACAGAATCCAAGCCATCTTACAAATGCCTCATCCAAGAAATATAAAGGAATTACAAGCCTTTCTGGGTAAAATCAACTTTCTAAGAAGGTTTATCCCAAACCTAGCTAAGCTTAGTAGATTGCTCAATAACATGCTTAAAAAGGATTCAAAAGTAAAGTGGACAACAGAAGCAAATCAAGCTTTTGAAGGCATCAAGTTTGCCCTCACCCAAACCCCTGTCTTAACCAACCCTCAGTTTGATAGAGGGTTCATCATATTTTCCTTTGCTTCCCAACACACAATTGCTGCAGTTTTACTACAGAAAGATGACCAAGGGAATGAGAAACCCATTGCTTTCTTTAGTAAAGCTCTTAGAGATGCACCCCTCAAGTACCAGATTATGGAAAAACAAGCATATGTTTTGGTCAAAGCTATTAAAGAGTTTAGGATTTACATCCTATACTCCCATGTAATAGCCTATGTACCAAGCCCCATTGTCAAAGATATACTCACTCAAGAAAACTTGGAGGGTAGAAGGGGAAAATGGATTGCAAATATCCTGGAATTTGATATTGAAATAAAACCTACAAAACTTATAAAAGGGCAGGGCTTGGCCAAATTAATGTCTGAAACAAATTTCCAAGCCTTGGACATCAATCAACTGGATAGTGAACCAGAGTTGGCGACTCCAAAGATCAACGTAGCCTTTGAACAATCCCCCTGGTATTCCGATATTTGTTATGTGTTACAAAACCTGTGTGCTCCCCCAAGGTTGTCCAGAACAAAATGTAGGTTCTTAAAAATGAAAGCTTTGAAATTCTGTGTCATGGAAGAAAATCTGTTTTGGAAAAACCATGAGGGCATGCTATTAAATTGCTTGATTGAAAATGAAGCTAATAAGATCATGGAAGAATTTCATACAGGTGATTGTGGTGGGCATCTATATTGGAAGTCCACTGTGGACAAAATACTAAGAGCTGGATACTATTGGCCCACTATTTTCTCTAATGTCAAGAAATTCACCACTGCATGTCACAAATGTCAAGTATTTGAAGGAAAGAGACAATTGCTGCCACTGCCTCTAAGGCCTATTGCAACAGAGAGACCATTTCAGAAATGGGGCTTGGATTTCATTGGAGAAATCAATCCCTCATCTTCAGGCCAACATAGATGAATTTTGACAGCAACAGACTACTTCACAAAGTGGATTGTAGCAATTCCGTGCAGACAAGCAAATGATTCCACTATCATCCAGTTTCTTGAGACCAATATCCTTGCTAGATTTGGATGCCCTGATAAAATAATAACAGACAATGCTGCTGCTTTCAGATCTAAAAGGATGGTCAGCTTCTGTCACAAATTCCACATTACTTTGGGCCATTCCACTGCATATTATCCCCAAGGAAATGGCCTG
>APFE030743029.1:8842-24485 GCA_000404065.3 Pinus taeda | reverse complement strand
TATGGATCCCTCATCACAGAGATCCAGAGGCTGGAATTTTGTATCTTATAGAGAAGTGTTGTTGGCATTCTGGTGTACATTCACAGTGTTAGATGATCTAGCTTTGCTTGAGGTGAAGAAGGGCTTCTTAGCTGGAGGATGATGTTGGGTCAGAGCACATGGTTGTAATCTTCTTGCTACTTTTCATTTGAATAAAACTATTTTTGTTTCCTTCCATATTCTTGTGTACTTTTTTATATATGCATGTATATGGTTAATGCACATCTGATCCTGCATTATTTATGAATTTAGATCCTTGTTTCTTGCATAGTAGTATGTTTTTGTGATTCCACAGGTCCTTTTGAAGCTGAGCAGACAAAGAAGAAGCTGTAAAACTCTATCAAGAAGGAGAGGAAATCGAGTGCATGACTCAGGTTGGACCTCTTGGTTCTCCTCTCATCTATTTTCATAAAAGGAATCAATAGTAGACTTTGATTGTTTTTTTCTAAGATAGCCACCCATCTTAGTGGGAACAGTAGCATCCATATGGGCACTATTCCCGTATAACACCAAGGCCTATGGAATTCTACTTAGCAGGGATTGGTTAGCAAAACTCAATGGATATTTCTCAACTAATTCGTCCCACCTCTTGCTGCCTCAAAAGGGAAAAGATGATATGCTAAGAGTTGATAGAGAAAGATACATGAATTATGTGGTAATGGAACTAAATGGTCCCAATGAACCTGTAATGTTTACCAACTCCATCCTTGGGAACTATAGTTTCAATGTTTATGCTACAAAACCCTGTTTTGGAGAATTCCATGCAAGAATAGTTGAAGAAACTTTGACATACACACAGTTGGAAGTTCCCTCCCATAATCCAACTGATAAACCATCCTATATTGTAGTAGATCATAGGAATAGTCTCTTAAATAGTGGTTCAATTGATGTAACATTAGATTCTATGCTCTGGACACTCTATTTTTATGGTTTTAATTGCCTCGAAGGTGTAGGTGTTGGGAGCATTCTCATCAACCTATAAGGGAACCAACATTGGATGGCCATCCAGTTGGAGTTTGCATGCACCAACAATACAATAGAATGTGGAGGCTTGCTACAAGGCCTGAAGAAATCCATTGATATGAATGTAAAAAATCTTAAAGATTTTGGTGACTCACAGATAATCATGGATCGGGTAAGTAAAAGGATACATTGCAATTCACCACACCAGGTAAGGTACCAGCATGAGGTATGGAACTTAACTGACAGTTATGACTCTTTTAATACCACATATATACCTTGAGAGCAAAACCAAAATGCTGATCTGATGGCTAGTATGGCTGCTAAACTTTCACCTGATTTTAGATTAAAGAAGAACAAATGTCACATCAAATTGATTTTTATACCACCCATGCCTAATAACATCTCAAATTGGAAGGTGTTTGAAGATGACAAGCTTATGAATGGGATTAAAGAGGAGGGTAAGCCCTACCAACGGAAGCTTCGAAAGATGCATCTAGGCCCAAGACCGTTGGTGAAGAAAGAGTTTAACAAAACACTGGATGCCAAAATCATCTCTCTGGTCATGCACACCCCCTGGGTCGCTGATCTCATATGAGTAAGAAAGAAAATTGGGAACATCAGGCTATGTATCGATTTCAAAAACCTGAACCAAGCATCCCAGAAAGATAGCTATCTTGTCCCTCCTATAGAACACATTCTCCAGTGTGTTTTTGGGTCTGAAATGTTGTCCCTATTAGATGTGTTTTTAGGATATAATTAGGCATTGGTGTCTAATGGAGATCAGCTTAAGACAAAATTCCAACACTTATGGCTAAGCCAATTCCAAGTCAGGGAAAAAATTGGTCAAGGAACTTACAGATTGAAAACTTTGCAGGGAGAAATTGAAAAACTTCCTGTTAACGGCCAGCATCTGAAGAGACACTTCCAGTAGCCACCACATGGTGGTTACCTCTTGAGTAGATTAGAGTTCATTTTATTTTTCTATTAGTTTATTTGTATTTCTCTCTTTTCCTTTTTGTTTTCTGCGAAGTTTTATTTTCCTATTGTTTTGAATTACAGTCCTTTCTCAGCCAACTGACTGCAGCCCTCGCATCCTATTCTCACTCTTCTCAGATTTTCCCTCGTGCACTACCTCCAACTTTTCCTTCATCATTAACCTGTTGATGATTCTGTTGTTTCTTAATCCATCATTACCTTGCAAATCAAAAAAAATTCCTAGCAACCCATGAGAACTTGAAAATAAGTTGTAGAATTCAAACCAAGCCACTCATTGGCATCTGTTGAGAACTGGGTAAGATCTGTTGATAACCTAGATATCTGGAGCATATAGGGGCATCTTTATAAAACAAGAATGAGTAAATACAGCTAGACTAGCATGGAGGGATGCCACATTTTGAATAACTCCCACTCTGACCTAGCATATACTTGCCTGTAAGGTTTACAGTCATTCTCCACTGGTCCCATCCACCACACTAAATTGTCTAATACCTATTATCCACAAGTAAATCTCCTTTCATGAGCTAAACTCACTGTCATATACTTGTGGTAAATCTAATTGTGCTCTAGTCCTTGCACTTTAAAATTGGAAGGACTTATTTAAAAATAAAAATAAAAAATGAAATGTCAGGTCATTTTGCCAAACTGGAAGGACATGTTGTTTGGGAAGCCAGTTAGAGTAAGGACTGTTGTTGGGCCTAGAGTACTGGTTGATATGGCAAGCCCAACCTTGCTTAAGCAGTTTAAAAATATGGAAAGATCCATGACTATGCCCCACTTAATCCTATGAAAATACAACATTGAAATTCTCATATAAAGTGTAGACAAACATTTTTGTATCAAGTTAGATGAACAATGAAGAGCTGAGGTAGACACCTCAACAAGTATGGGCAGACTAGTGATGGGCCCAAAAGGATTTTTGAAATTGGGAAATAGGTAAAGGGAGGTCAATAAACCCCACAATACTACCATTGGAGAATTCTTGTCAAAATCCTATAAGTAAGTAAAAGTTATTTGTCTCTATCCCACCTGAAGCAATTAATGTTGAAGTGGAACCCATGCCTTTTCATTTGTACAGTTTGCATTTCAACTTTATCTTCACACCCTAATGTTTTATTGATCTGAGGTTTATTTGGAAACAAAGATAACTGGTTCACCCAGTGGTTTGCCATTTGTTGTGGCCACAACCACCACCCTATTAAAATTTTCCCTAGTAGAAATTTTGAATGGGTCCGCTAGAAGTTGATCTTTCACTCCTCCAAATGATTTGTCTCATCCCAAGGATTTTAATTCTTTGGCAAGCCAAATATTCAAATTGTAAATGGACAAGGCCCCCTTAATAAATCTCTACTATAGAATTCATTTGTAACCCAGATTAGTCCTTTATTCAGTCCTTTCATTAGGGGTTTCAATCCTCATAGGTATTCATGGTACATTTATGCCCGCACATATAATCGCCCCTACCTTTACTAGGTTTGTTTGTGCATTTAACACGCAAAACCTTCTATCACATCTTCATCTCCCTTTTTTAACTCTTCACAAGGGAAATGCTTCACAAAACATGTTTGACTTACCCTTTATCACTTATCGCACATCGCCTTGATTAAGGGAAAATGTTTGTTTATCATGAATAATTGTGATGCGATTAAGTCCTCAATCGCATCGCATATCGCAATTGGCAAGATCAAATGGTTATTCATAATGCAACTGCAATGCATTGAACCCACCACGTTATTAGATACAGAATATATATGTCATCGGGTCCACCTTCCCATCGCTGAATCACTATCGCCGAGGCCCTAGGCCTGCGCACATTACGATATCGTTGTTATTGAGGTCGAGTGCTTATGCATAAGGTCCAACTCTATGAAGTGGACCCGTCAATAACTATGCATCCGAGCTTATAAATTTTGAAATCTGACCTTGTGGTCAAATGTAGTATTTTCCATGTATTCCCATGTTTTCTATGAAATGTCATGATCTAGGTTCTCAAAGGAAATCTGGTAGGGGTGATATGGCACATGATTGCCCATGGAGATGTGCAATCGTGACTCGGTTGCAACACGACGTTGGCTAAGCCAGGGGATCATTCTTTCACACTCGCTCATTTTGATTACATTGTGCCTTGTCATTTAAAGTTTCAATAATGACGAGAGTAGTTCTTGGGCATTTTATCAAATTGTCATAGTCACTGCTAATATTAATTAGTTCTGCAGGCAAATTCGAGTGGATTTGGTAGTAGATAAAGGTGATGTATGTCAAGATGACACCTCTGCACCCCCGGTGTTGATACTGTAAAAGCATAGTATACAGAAAGGGAGATGAACCAACACAATTCATAATCAAGGCACACTATGTGTCGAAAGGGAAGCACAACACTGATCCACCAAGATGTCATTCCCTCCAGATGAACCTCAAGGCATGCCAGATGTGGGATGATGAGTGTGGAATCTTCAGTTTCCTTCAAGAAATGATAGGGAATAATAGCCATCCCACACAAGTGCGATGAAATGATACACAATCATTCTCTGTCCCTGCCCTGGGAAGTAGAAAGCTCTAGCAAAGATGACTTCGATGTCTCAAAAGCCTCATGGACCGTTGTCCTTTGTATGTTTGGATCGGTGTAATATAAAGAAAGGAGGTGAAAAGTCAATAAGGGGAGAGTTATTTTGAGCTGTATAAGTATTACCTCCGAATAGGAGAGAAGGGAATTTTTGTTTGGCAGAACAACTTTTTTTTATTGTAAGGAAGATTGTTTGGGTCAGAGAAGGAGCCTTTTCTAACATTGATTTTCCTCTTCTTTATATGTTAAGAATTAGGATTTTGTTGAGAGCATAAATATGAATGTGATTTGTGTTTGTTCCTATTGATGACTTACAGTTTATGATTAGATTTGGTTGTTTGAATTTGATTCTTCATCATAGTTAATTCATGAGCATTCCCTGATTTGAAACTATGTTAAACATCAGTTGCGAGCTTTAATTTCATAAAAGGAATGTGTATTCCTATATGAGTGATTGGATTGCAATTTCAAATTGATGCAGCCTTGTTCTTACGTGAACTAGTAGTTGATTCATTTAGACTTGGGATTCATATATGATTTTTAACCTCTCTTTTTCATGCTCCTGCAAGATAGATTAGGATAGTTAGGACATAGACTAGAGCAGTTAGAAGATGTGTAGATAGGATTTAATACATAGTGGTTAGCTGTTTTAATTTTGTTGATTTAATTGAAGCCTTCCTCTCATAAGCCATCTTTCAACTCATTTAACAGTTTACAGGGTCCCTTAAAACCCATTGGAACTGGCCATTCCAAATGAAAGCAGGTCTAATTGGGGCTTGCGATCGGGTTAGTTCGCCTTATTAGTATAGTGAAAATTCGCCATTATCAACAAATTGGCACTAGAAGGAGGGCCTAAACAGTTTTCCATAACTTTTCAAGATACATCTATAAATGCCACCCATGGATTCGAAAGGATTAATTTATAGATTATAGAGGCCGAAAAGACCATTCCACCCATTTGAAAGAGCCTCATTTTGAGGAAACAAAGACCCTTCTAAGTCCTATTTCTGGGTCACCCAGGAAGAGACACTGTGGGAGTATTCTCTCACTCAGCAACAACAAGTCAGAAGACTTACTCGGGCTTACACGCGTTCCCTATGACAGCTCCCCATATTTTAGTCTTTACCTCCAACAGTGAAAAGAAAGCCAAGGGTCTATCACATAAACGAAGAGACATCAGCAGCCCCTTCTCTTGAAGATATTGTACTTGATTATTTGCAATGTATTGACTCTCCTTCGAAAGAAATTCCTGAGGATTCCCCTTCTGAAGGAAATCCCTGGCCTGATTTGGAAAATCCTAATGAAGAAACCCTCAACCAAAACCTCCCTATCCATAATATGGCTAACATTCCACCTCTTGTTTGGAATCAACCTCTACTTCCTCCTCTAGGAGCACTCCCTCCTTGGTGTGCACAGGATGTTGTAGAGGTACTTGGATAGTACCATGCCTTACCCAAAAATGCAGAAAGAGTACTACCCAAATTTGACCCTAAGCGGGGAGACAATGCAGATAACCATATTCACTCTTTCTTCCTGGTTGTTTACATGTTAAGGGTAGCCGATGAGGATGTGGTATGTCGCTTGTTCCCTTTTACTCTGATTGGATCGGCTTCCACATGGTACTTTAGCTTGAGAATACGATCGATTACCTCATGGGGTACCTTTCAGCAGGCCTTCTTAGACAAGTTTGGAAATGAAAAATACCTGTGGCCTTAGTTTTATAGCTATCTCGTTTGAAAATGGACACCAAAGAAAGGGTCTAGGATTTTAACATCTAGTTCAATACTTTGTTCAACAGAATCCTAGCTACCACTAGACCTACTGATGAGGTGCTCATGGAATTCTACATCTCTGCTCTTCCTGTCCCTACTACGATGTGGGTTAAGAGAAGTAATGCACAAACCTTACAAGGTGCGATCAAGGAGGTAATAAAAGTTGAGAATGAAATTATCAGTCTCACGACATGTCATCATACGACCAAAGGAAAGAAAGCCTCTCAGTCATCCGACAAGAGTAGTGGAAGTGATAACAAAGTGGTTGGCAAAGAGAGGGACACCACAGATGTGGAAGGTTTGCATCGGATTATTAAGAAACTGACCAACACAGTCATAAATATGAAAAGTAATTTTGGAGAGAGTACTAGTGGGAATGGAGGAGATTATAACAACAGAATACCTTTCAAGCCTTTTTATCGTAAAAAGATAGAGGGTGGTCATGGTCAACCTGTGCTGCCTACCCCACCCAATGAAGGGGTTCTAAATATGGAAGAGTTGGCTCTTATTAGATTGCTCCTTAATAAAGAAGAACATGGAGTGGAGCTAGAGCCAAAACAAGAAAATGAGGGAGAATACCAAGTAGAAGAACCCTTGGACGAAGAATCTCAAATCAACGTACTGTGGGATTTCTACACGAATGAGAACGATGATGAGGAAGGAGATATTATGGCAGAAGTCCACATTAATGAAATCCACACATGAATTAAAGGGCCACTCGCAGGTGTGATGAAGCCTATAGATCAGACCAAGAAAGATGTCCGCCCTATGAAGGCACCTGCTCCCAAAGTTCTTGTTGAGAGGAGTAGACCTAGTGGTCAATCCAAGAATGCTCCTGTTGCAAACCCTCAAGAGAAATAAAATGAATCTCCCACTACAACGAAGGAGACTCAAGATGGTAAACCCCCACCTAAGAATGGAAAAACGGATATGTTTACTTTACTCTATCTTGGTTAAACATTGATTACAATGTTGTGGATGATCTTAAGAAATCTAGGGCTAATATCACATACTTTGATTTGTTGAAATTAACGTAGCAAAGAGATTTTCTCTTGAAAGCTATGAATGAGATAAATTCCAAAACTCCCACTGTCCCAAGAAGCCAAACCAAGAAGTCAGTGTCTAAACCTATCAATGCCTCCATTGTAGCCCAAAAACCATTAGCTATGGAAGCCACCCTACCCAAAATGAATTGAAAATCCCAAGATGTCGGTGCAACCATGATAGGGAGAAAATCAAAATCCATGACCCCACCTTTCCTTATCACATTTTAAATCCTCAACATGAGCATACACAATTTCCTGGTAGATTCCCTTGCCTCATTCACTGTGATGCCTTATGTCGTTGCTGAAAGACTACATGCAATACTTGAGAAAACTGGGACTCAAATTATGCAATTGGACAGGACAAATGTGAAAGTAATTGGAGAATTGAAAGATATGTTCATTCTAATGGCTGCTAAACCACAGTACACACAAGTCATTGATATAGTGGTAGTCGATATACCCGAGGCCTATGGAATGTTTCTTAACAAGGATTGGTCAGCAAAACTCAATGGATATTTCTCAACTAATTCGTCCCACCTCTTACTACCTAAGAAGGGAAACGATGATATGCTGAGAATTGATCGAGAAAGATACATGAAGTATGTGGTAACGGAATTAAATGGTCCCAATGAACCTGTAACGTTTACCAACTACATCCTTGGGAAATATAGTTTCAATGTTTATGTTACAGAAACCTATTTGGAGAATTCCATGCAGGAAAAGTTGAAGAAAATTTGACAAACACATAGTTGGAAGTTCCCTCCCATAATCCAACTGATAAACTATCCTGTATTATAGTAGATGATATGAATAGTCTCTTAGATAGTGGCTCAATTGATGTAACATTAAATTCTATGTTCTAGACACTCTATTTTGATGGTTCTAACTGCCATGAAGGTGTAGGTGCTAGAAGCATTCTCATCAACCCGCAAGGGAACCAACATTTGATGGCCAGCTAGTTGGAGTTTGCATGCACCAACAATACAGCAGAATATGGAAGCTGGCTGCAAGGCTTGAAGAAAGCCATTGACATGAATGTAAAAAATCTTAAAGCTTTGGGTGACTCATAGATAATCATGGATCGAGTAAGGAAAAGCATACATTGCAATTCACCACACTTGCTAAGGTACGAGCATGAGGTATGGAACTTAATTAGTAGTTTTGACTCTTTTAATACCACATATATACCTCAAGAGAAAAACCAAAATGTTGATCTGATGGCAAGTATGGCTACTAAAATTTCACCTGATTTTACATTAAAGAAGAACAAATGTTATGTCGAATTGATTTTATACCACCCGTGCCTGATAACATCTCAAATTGGTAGGTGTTCGAAGATGACAAGCATATGAATGGGAGTAAAGAGGAGGCTAAGCCCTACCAACAGAAGCTTCGAAAGATGCATCCAAGCCCAGGACTGTTGGTGAAGAAAGAGTTTAAGAAAATGTTGGATGCCAAAATCATCTCTCTAGTCATGCACACCTCCTGGGTAGCTGATCTCATGCGAGTAAGAAAGAAAATTGGGAACATCAGGCTATGTATTGATTTCAGAAACCTAAACCAAGCATCCCAGAAAGATAGTTATCCTATCCCTACTGTAGAACACATTCTCCAGTGCATTTCTGGGTTTGAAATGTTGTCCCTATTAGATGTGTTTTCAGGATATAATCGAGCATTGGTGTGTAATGGAGATAAGATTAAGACAACATTCCAACACTTATGGCTGAGACAATTCCAAGTCGGGGAGAAAATTGGTCAAGGAACTTACAGATTGAAAACTTTGTAGGGAGAAACTTAAAATCTCCCTGTTAATGGCCAACAACTAAAGAGATACTTCCAGTAGCCACCACATGGTGGTTACCTCTTGAGTAGATTAGATTTCATTTCATTTTGCTTTTAGTTTATTTATATTTCTATCGTTTCCTTTTTGTTTTCTGCAAAGTTTTATTTTCCTGTTGTTTTTGAATTACAGTCCTTTTTCAGCCAACTGACTACGACCCTCCCATCTTGTTCTCACTCTTCTCATATTTTCCCTCATGCACCGCATTTAGCTTTTCCCTCCTCATTAACTTGCTAATGATTCTGTTGTTTTTGAATCCATCATTACCTTGCAAATCAAACAAAATTCCTATCAGCCCATGAGAACTTGAAAATAAGTTGTAGAATTCAAACCAAACCACTCATTGGCATATGTTGAGAACTGGGTAAGATCCGTTGATAACTTAGATATGTGGAGCATGTAGGGAAATCTTTATAAAACAATAATGTGTACCTACAGTTGGACTAGTATGGAGGGTGCCACATTTTGAATAACTCCCACCCAGACCTAGCATATACTTCTCTGTAAGGTTTACAGTCATTCTCCACTAGTCTCATCCACCACACTAAATTGTCCAATACCTGTTATACACAAGTAAACCTCCTTTCAAGGGCTAAACTCACTGTCATATACCTGTGGAAAATCTGATTGTGCTCTAGTCCTTGCACTTGGAATTGGAAGGACTTATTTAAAAAAAAAAATTGTTAGGTCTTTGTGCCAAACTGGAAGGACAGGTTGTTTGGCAAGCCGGTTAGAGTAAGGACTATTTTTGGGCTCAGAGTGCCAGTTGATATATCAAGCCCAACCTTTCTTAAGCAATTTAAAAATATGGAAAGATCCATGACTGTGCCCCACTTAATCCTATGAAAATACAACACTGAAATTCTTATGTAAAGTGTAGACAAACATATTTGTATCAAGTTTGATGAAAAATGAAGAGATAAGGTAGACACATAAATAGGTATGGTTAGACCAGTGATGGACCCAAAAGGATTTTTGAAAGTGGGAAATAGGTAAAGGGAGGTCAATAAACCCCACAATACTACCATTGGAGAATGCCTATCAAAATCCTATCAGTAAGTAAAAGCTATTTGTCTCTATCCCACCTGAAGCAATTAATGTTGAAGTGGAACCCATGCCTGTTCATTTGTACAGTTTGCATTTCAAGTTTATCTTAACACCCTGATGTTTTATTGATCTGAGGTTTATTTGGAAACAGAGATAACTGGTTCACCCAATGGTTCGCCATTTGTTGTGGCCACAACCACCACCCTATTAAGATTTTCCCTAGTAGAAATTTTGAATGGGTCCGCTAGAAGTTGATGTTTCACTCCTCCAAATGATTTGTCTCATCCCAAGGATTTTAATTCTTTGGCAAGCCAAATATTCAAATTCTAAATGGACAAGGCCCCCTTAATAATTCTCTACTATAGAATTCATTCGTAACCCAGATTAGTCCTTTATTCAATCCCTTCATCAGGGTTTCAATCCTCATAACTATGAATGGTACATTTATGCCCACACATATAATCGCCCCTACCTTTACTAGGGTCATTCGTGTATTTAGCATGCAAAACCTTCTATCACATCTTCATCTCCCTTTTTTAACTCTTCACAAGGGAAATGCTACGCAAAACACGTTTAACTTACCCGTTAATCACTTATCGCATGTCGCCTTGATCAAGGGCAAAGGTTTGTTTATCATGAATCATTGCAATGCGATTAAGTCCTCAATCGCATCACATATCGCAATCTACAAGACCCAAGGGTTATTTATAATGCAACCACAATGCACCGCACCCACCACGTTATTAAATACAGAATATATATATGTTATCGGGTCTGCCTCCCGATCGCTAAATCGTTATCGGTGAGGTCCTAGGCCTACACCAATTATGATATGTGATTTGGCAGACCCTTCAATCTTATTAAACAAAATATATATGTTATCGGGTCCACCTCCCGATCGTTAAATCACTATCAACGAGGTCGAGCGCTTATGCATAAGGTCCAATTCTTTGAAGTGGACCTGCATATAACTATGCATACAGGCTTATAAATTTTTAAATCCGACCTTATGGTCAAATGCGGTCTTTTCCATGTATTCTTGTGTTTTCTATGAAATGTCATGATTCGGGTTCTCGAAGGAAATTCAGTAGGGTTGATATGGCACATGATTGCCCATGGAGATGTGCAATTGCGACTCGGTCGCAACATGACATTCGCTAAGCCAGGGGTTGATTCTTTCACACTCGCTCCTTTTAATTGCATTGCACCTTATCATTTAAAGCTTTAATAATGACGAGAGCTATTCTTGGGTGTTTTATCATATTTTCTTAATCATTGATAATATGAATTATCTCTACAGGAAAATTCAAGTGGATACGATAGCAGATAAAGGTGATGTATGTCAAGATGACACCTCTGCACCCTTGGAGTTGATGCTGCAAAAGCGTAGTCTGTAGAAAGGGAGATGAACTACCATAATGCATAATGGAGGCATGCTCTGTGTTGAAAGGGAAGTACAACACTGATCCACCAAGATGTCACTCCCTCTAGATGAAACTCAAGGCATGCCAAATGTGGGATTATGAGCATGGCATCTTTAGTTTCCTTCAGGAAATGACAAGGAATAATAGCCTTCCCACACAAGTGAAACGAAATGATACGCAGTCATTCTCTATCCCTCCCTTGAGAAATAGAACGCTCCAACAAAGATGACTTCGACGTGTCAACAACCTCATGGACTGTTCTCCTCTGTATGTTTGGATCTATGTAGTGTAAAGAAAGGAGGTGAAAAGTCAGTAAGGAGAGGGTCATTTTGAGATGTATAAGTATTACCTTCGAATAGGAGAGAAGGAATTTTTCGTTTGGTAGAACAACTTTTCTTTATTGTGAGTAAGGAAGATTGTTTGAGTCAGAGAAGGAGCCTTTTCTCAGAATGATTTTCCTCTTCTTCATATGCTAAGAATCAGGATGTTGTTGAGAGAATAAATATGAATGTGATTTATGTTTGTGTCCATTGATGAATTACAGTTTATTATTAGCTTTGGTTGTTTGAATGTGATTCTTCATCATAGTTAATTCATGAGTAGTACCCAATTTGAAACTATGTTAAACATTAGTTGCGAGCTTTAATTTCATAAAAGGAATGTGTATTCTTGTATGAGTGATTGGATTGCAATTTTGAATTGATGTAGCCTTGTTCTTATGTGAACCAGTAGTTGATTCATTTAGACTTTGGATTCATATATGATGTTTAACCTCTCTTTGTCATGCTCCTACAAGATAGATTATGATAGTTAGGACATAGAGTAGAGTAGTTAGAAGAAGTGTAGATAGGATTTAATACATAGTGGTTAGGTGTTTTAATTTTGTTGATTTAATTGAAGCCTTCTTCTCAAAAGCCATCTTCCAACTCATTTAACAGCTTATGGGGTTGCTTAAATCCTTCTGTAACTAGCCATTCCAAATGAAAGATGGTCTAATCGGGGCTTGCAATTGGGTTAGTTCCCCTTGTTTGTATAGCGAAAATTTTCCATTGTCAACAGAATACCAGAATTCCTACAACAAAGATTGAAAAAGGATTCAGTATGGCTACCATAGATGACTGAAGTAGTCCAAAACATCAAAGATAAAATCAAGTGTTTTCCATATTTATCCCTTCCAGAACAGGATTTACCTTTCATTCTAGAAATTGATGCGTATGACTCTTGTTGGGTTGATATTCTTCTACAAAAGCATCATAAGGGAGATGAGATTTGTGTTTATGGTTTAGGAACATTTTTGGCAACTGAGTTAAAATATCCATCCTCCCATAAAGAAATACTAGCTATTAAGTATGGGATTAAAATATTTCACCTTTTCCTAAAAAGTGTGCATTTTAATGTCAAGACAGATCTCAAACATACGAAAGGTATGCTTCAAAATAAAAGACTGTTAGATTGTTATATCCATCAAAAAGTATGAGATAGGAGAAAGTTCTTTTAAAACCCAATATCAAACCAATTTATGTCCGTAATGCCATTATCAGTTATGTTGGGATTGTTTTTCTCAAAATATTTTATCACTACCATTAGAGGTCCAAAAGATGATTTTAGAAAAATCGTTCAATTCTGAGAATGGGAGACACAATTATAACATCAATTGAAGCCTCATTAATAATAGTCACATATATTTTGGTCAAGCTAGGGAAAACCACCCAAAAATTGTTTATATCTTTGATCCAGGTATAATTTGGATGGATTATTATGGAATTCTTCAATATGCCAAAGGTTGGGGAAGAATTTTTATTGTAATGTATTGTGAAGATGTTGTTTCCCATTTCAGACATTGGAGCCAATGGATGGATCTACTGATGTATTCGTTTGTTCCAAGGAAAGATGATCTTGGTAATGTAAGCCCACAATGGACTTTATCTTCTCTTCATAAAGATATGGAAGAAGGTAGTTTGAGATATGATATCTTTGGATATGATATTATTTATCAAGGTACCACAATATTGATCACCCTTGATAGTTCTCCCACATGCCATCACTTCAACATCAACATCGATTATTTTGGTGAAATTGGTATTGTACCAACCAATTGTGATCCTTTTATGGAATCTTCATCCTTTTGAGCTTTCTTTGGGCATGAGCCACGTTGGCTCGCTCAAACCATACCTGGAATAAATCTTGATCCTCATCATGAAGTACCCACTAATTCTGATTATGAATATGATTTTGATATAAGTCCGAAAGGACAATATTGGTAGACTCTCATTTCATCTTTCTCAACTTTCGAGGGGTTCACCCATGAAGAATATCCTCTATGTAGTATGGTGCACAGTTTACTTGCTTTCGTGGGTTCCTCCTCATGAATCTCCACTGTGTAAAATTTTCTGTAGTCCACTTTAAGTCTTATCTATAGAAGGACCTTATGAAAGTCATATATTTAAGGATAGTCCTGGATGATTTGTTTTATATATGATTTGAAATGAAGAATCTAGAGAAACGAGACTTCCCTCAAAATTCCTATATAAAGGAAGGAAGGGCTCAGTATGACTCACTTGTAAATTGATCGGAGTATTACCATAATAGAAATATATTCATGTGTTTTCAATTATGATCTTGTGAGACATACAACATCATAAAAAGTATCTGGAATCATTTTATCAGGTTTTTTTCAAGCATGGCTTAGTTCTCTCTCTCACTCAGGATGTTATGAAACCAGCTCATAAAAAGATAGAAAATATAGATCAACACCTTAGAAATAAGCCTCTTTGAGGGGGAAACCTCCTTTATATTACACAAATGAACAATTCTTAGATGATACAAATGACAAGACCCCCTTTCTATATATAGGAGTCTAAGGGGTCATAATATAATTAGAGCTGACATAACAATAATAATGTAAGGGCACAATAATAACAATAGTGGGCTTCTATGGGGCAAAATAATAACAATAGTGGGCATCTATGGGGACTATATGGCTACAACAATATAATAAGGTGGTTGTACTAATAATAATAAGGGGTTACACTAGTAGTATAGGGGCCTAACATGCCCCTCTCCTTAAAAAAGTGTTGTCCTCAATGCTTGAGCAGTTCTTGATGCTTTTGTATAAAATTCTTGTCCTTCCATGTGAAATATTCAATAGGTAATTTCTTCCACTTGATGAGATTCTTTGAAATTGATCGATTTCGTAGCTGTCGACTTCTTGGTTCTGTAAATGCTTCAGGTTCCAATATGATTTTTCCTTCCTTGTCAAGTTCTGGAAATATTGTTGGAACTGGGATATTAGATAAATTTTGAATGAGTTCCCACCCCGATTCACCATTCTTCGATTCATACCTTCCTTTGTTTATCAAATTTGGTTCTATAATTGTACCAACCTCTACAATTTCTGCAACCATATTTTCAATTTCACTCCTTTGGGCATATGGATACCTATAACACTTGAAGTTTGGAGGAACACATCCTGGAATAAAATGAATAGCATGATCATGATCATGAATACGTGGGAGACCTTTGGGAGTCTCAAATACCTTGGAATGATTGTCCAAGGCTTTTTGGATATCTGGAGAAATAGATGATTTCGATGTGCGAACAGTTAGTGAACGTCATTGTGCAATTATGTCTTGTTTTTCTTTCTTTAGAAGCTTTGTTATTCCATCAAAGTTGATTATCTTTCCTGGTTTCCCTGTGATACCCCTTAATTCAACTTCCTTTCCTTCTGAAAAAAATTTCATAAAAAGTTCTTGAAAATTAAAAACTGTTGTACCCAAGGATTGTAACCATTGGACTCCTAGCACAACATCAGCACTACCCATTGGAATGGAAAACATTGGGCTATTTAATAAATATTCTCCCATGGATAGCTTGATATTATGGCACTTTCCAGAGAAATTTATGGTTCCTCCACTTACAACCATCACTTGACACTCTGGTGCTGGATCTAGGAA
>APFE030743027.1:5445-39232 GCA_000404065.3 Pinus taeda | reverse complement strand
GAGCCCCCCCCATGGCGGGGGGATCGGGGGCAACGCCCCCAAAGCTAAAAATAGATGTAAATTTGCCTTGTAAAATGTTGTAATTTTGTAGTCAATCTAGTTCATTCATTAGGCAGAGATCTAACGGTAGAAGTTATGTTTAATTTAGGGTTTTTTGCCCTAGAAGGAAACCCCTCACTATATATGAGGGAATTGTATTGCATCTATCTAGATATGTATTCTAAGTGAGGAAGAGAGAGGAGATTGAGAGTGAAGAGGGAATTACAGTGGATCTGCTGTAGGTTATATCTTTTTAGTTTGCTGGATAATATAAAAGGAAGGACTAGTTGTTTCTTCGCGGACATGGCCCAAACTGGGTGAACCATGTATATCTGTGTCTCTCTTGTTTTATGCATTTTCTGTGTTTATATTTCTACAATATTTTATGTGTTCCATTGCTCTGTAATATATAATTTTCTATCACTTCAGATAGTAGAGCTGCAGTTGAAGGCGTAGCCTTCAACTCCTCCAGAGGTAAGGGAACAGCACACCAGCACCATTACATCAAGGATGGAGGAGATCAGTAGTGCAGTGAGGAGCTGCACCAGAATGTTGGAAGAATCATTCGAGGTCCTCACCAATCTATAGGAGGACCCAAACATGCAATGCTTGGAAATAGAGGTGTGTGAGCTACAGCAGCAGTATGACAACATTAAAGGGACTGCATAGATGGTGGCCCTCACACAAAGGCTCGCACGAATGTAACAAGCGAAAGCGCTTAAGGAGCAAGTAGATGCGGCGCCACACAGAGAAGAAGTTTTGAAGGTGCGTGTTCAGCCTTGGATCGATGAGGCCTTCATCATCACAGCAACAATTGAAGGCAAGCTCGCGCAGATGCAGGGGACACATGAACAGATCCAGGGAAGCAGTTCTAACATCGCGGTCTCAGAACAATGAGTACAAGAGATTTAGCAGGCAGTCGCTCAGTGCGCTACCGACCTTGCAGCCGTCCGAGCAGAGTTGGGAGGTCTCCACGCGAAGATCTCCACACCGATAGAGTGAGTTGAGGGCGAGTCACGATGTTTGTGTTGGGGGCTTGTTGGGCATGGGATCCCCCCAAGGTAAGTTTTGGGGCTTAAAGCCCATGTTTTGACTAAGTCCAATGTAAATACTTCGCGATTTGTGGGCACAGAGCATGAAGATGGTAAATAAGTCAGAGGGTTGTCCACCCCCAAGGCAAGTTTTGGGGCTTAAAGCCCAAGTTTTGACTAATTCTGATGTAAAGACTCCGTGATTTGTGGGTATGGAGCACGAAGATGGTAAATGAGTCAGAGGGTTGTCCGCCCTCATTTTTGTAATGTAATGTTGGTTTGATAGATCTACCCATGGTCCACGGACCATGGGATTGTATAAATAGAGCGAGGCTATAAGTGTAAAGGGATATCTAAGGAATGGAAGGAAATCAATCCATGAAGTATTGAGTCAAAGTGTAGAGTCGTGTCTTTGGGTCGTAGAGTAGGAGAGAGCTTTGCAGCTAAGTGCGCAGAGGCCCAGTAGTCTGCAACTGAGTGCGTGGACCCCTGTTGTTGATTGTGTAGGGCAGGTTGAGTCTATAACCATTGGAAGCATTAATAAAGAGAAATTTTACCATATTTTTGTGTATCTTTTCCTGTTTTATGCATTTAAATATATTTGGTATGAAGTGTAAGTTTATTGTTTATTTATTGCACGAACTTATATGAATGTGCTAAATAAGTAAATCTAATAGAAGGTATTTGTTTACATGAACATAACTAATTGTTATGAGAATATAAGTGAGATCCATGGTGTGAATTGGGGAAATAGTGCAGATCACTTCCCTAGCAGTGTGAAAGCCCCACAGCCCCTCGTTAGGGCTGTGTGAAGGCAAATATAACAGGGTGTGAAGGCCTCGCAGGTCAGGGAAGTACGTTAAGTAACCTGCATGAAGGTATTCATAGTTGGACTAATCAAGCCCTTAGACATCTCAAGGGTGTGGAAACCTGGTTCCAGCATCCCCCCATACTACTTCGGGTGAGGCCTCAGTCCACGCTCCGTTGACTATTGCCGAAAGGGCCAGTAGTACAAGGATTTGTTTGGCTAATTAACTCTAAACCTGGATCAGGCCCCAACAAGCCAAAAATATGCAACTTGTGTCGCGCAAGTGTGCTTGTCGTGTAAGATTCTTCCATTGAATGAGCAGTGGAATCATGTAGTTCAAGTGGAGGAAGTGAAATTTGTGTGTGGAATTGATCTTCAATGCATACAGATGAGTGATGAGGAGCCTTGGGTGTTTCAACAATTTCCATATTGGAAGTGAAACCAACCTCAAGATAGCGAGGTCCTGGCATAACCATCAGCTTGAGATGAAGTGCCTCGACATTCTACAGGGTTTCGACTTCTTTGACAGATATATCATCATAAACGAGTGACTTTGAAAGATCAACAGCGATATAATCATCATCCTGATCAAATACGGGAGTAAATGGATCATGACATCTACGATCAGAAAAATCAATGATTTCATCAGGATCCTCGTGATCAGATAAATCAAACAGATAGGTAGATGAGAATCAAGAATGTTCAACCTCTGTGTTTCCAGAAAAAGCAGATGAAAAATCAAGTGGATTTTCATTGAATAATTTTTCCTCTCCGCTGTTGAATGATGGACTAACATCGAGTTTGTTCTGCGAATGATCAGCAATGGATGCATCTATGGATGGATTTACCCAAGAAAAATTAGAGATAGTAGAATCACCAAAGATGCCAGGAAAAAGTGGAGGAGGCACAGACAGAAGAATATAATCCTATGTCGTGGGTTAATGTTCATATTCCCATTCACACTAATCATAAATGAAAGCACAGGTTGGTTGTGAAACACAACTCTGTCAGTGGATTGATCCTCGTTCACAATAGGCGTAGAGTCTGGAATGGAAGAACACAAGAGAGAGTAATTCAGAGGATCAGAAGAACGCGAAGACGGAGGTTGAGGTAACAAATTCATCTGACAACCCATGGGCTTCACAACCAAATCTGTGTGAAAATTGAGAGAAGTGATGCTGGGAGGATATGACAATTGAAAAGACGTGTGTGCATGTTCTCCCACATCACCCTGTGGTGGTGGAGTTGTTTGATGAGGGGAAGGTGAACAGGCACTTGTGACAATGACTATGTCCACTTGTGATTATACAAATCCATCACCAAAGTATGTTGAGTTGGGTTTGAACTTCAACTTCATCTTGGGATAGAATGCTTTGTGAAGGCAATACTTGAATCTGTCCCAAAGATATTGGAATTTCATCTAGTTTCTCGGTGCTTCAAACTGAAGTACACGGAAGCCCTGCCAAATATTCATAGGCGATTCATGCAAAGTATTCCATTGTTTTAACCTTTTTTTCAAGAGGTTCAAGATCAAAATGATGGAAAATAGATTCAATTAGATCGTAGAACTACTTAAGTGAGTACATGAAACAGTGAGGCAGGTTATGGCAACATCATTGTGGGGATTCGCAAAGTGTGTGTGAAACCAGCAAGTTGACCTCGACTTCATCGAACTCATCTGCATCCTTTAGGAATGCAAGGAAGTCGTGTAAGTACTTAGGTCATGCCACTTCACCTTCACCATTGTACATGAACTCCTACAATATATTGTAAAACTCCCTCGTGATGTCAACAGGTTCAGCATTAGACTTATCTTGTCATCTGGCACTCCTTCTAGCACTAGAAATGTTGACGGTGTTGAACCCGCCAAGATGTCAAGGGATCTCCCCGGTAATAAGTCCCAACTAGACCTCAGATCGTTTGATGTAGGAGTCCCAGCAGTGGGGTAGTATGGTATCGCCTTAACCGTGGTTACGCGCAGAGGTGAGTAAGATTTCCTTGTTGGCAGCAAGGGTGTGACATATGTAGCAAGTAAAGGAAAGTGCATGATAGGATCTAACACATGGAACAGGGAAATGAGTGTGCCCCTTAGAAACTTGTGACAGCACGTAGCTTGAAAGGGAACACATGAGAAGAGATACATCACAAGCTGGAAAGCAGGTTAGCCAATGATCCAAAGCGATGGTTAAACCAACATAACATCTTGATAAGATTCATACAAACATATATAGAAAATTCCATACATACATGCGTAAACAACAACTACATATATCATTAGAGTAACCAAGTTAGCGTAAATACAATAAAAACATATGCATGAACTGTGTTGGCTCTGTTATATTAAGAAAGTGAAAGATCCAATCATACATACAACTATGACCAACCACTAGTCCCGACAGTGGAACATTACAGTCACTACTGCCTACTCCTCCAAAGAGATATACTAGCTCTGCACTGTGGAGAAGCCAAGGCTCGTTACAATACACTCCAAGATTTCTCTAAGATACACCTATAGGAAGCTTGGCTCCCAAAATCAGGTATAATGTGTTATGAGGTTCTATAAATAGTAAAGGGTGGGGTGACCCTTGACATTCCCCTTTGTGACTCTTCACCTACCCTCATGACTCTTCAACTACTACATGACTGTTACACTCTACTATCAACACTTGGTCTTTCACTTCTACAAGATGTTACATAACAATCTACAAATGTACCCATGTGAGACAAAATAGGCTTGAGTAAGCCATGTAAGACATTACTAAGACTCGGACATCTGTGGGAAGACCAACTCTTCGACATCCTCATGATGATCGATGGTGGTGAACTGATGCCAAGCTTGGTAGTCTGTTATGGTGTCTACGTGCTCAATGGTGACATCCTACTGAAAGCACACCCTTGCCTCTGTTGCATCTGGGTACACTGATTTGGCACCCTTGTCCAACTCATCTGATAACATGCACATCATATTATTGAGTGTAGCCAAACTAGCAACATACTAATGCATAGTGTCTGCGTTGATCTCCAAGTCTGTGCTGGTGGCTACTCACATAAACTCATCAAACTACATGTCCAGCTCCATTCAGACTTGGTTCTTTGACTTCACCTCGGTGAGTGTTCCTATGTATGGGATCACATGCATGGACACAATGACATCCATTCTCTTGAACACCCATGCATGTGAAGCCTACAAATTGGTGAAGAGTTGTGGGAGTTCCTCATAGTTTCGGATCTGACTCCAGATGCATGCCTTAAACTCTATAGCCTTTGGTTTCATCATCCTTGGAAAGTGTAATGGGGCCCCCTTATACCTCATTGTCCATGTTTGCATGTGATTGATAGCAGTATGCAGATTTGACAAGACGCGTGCTCTTCTAACAGAGCATTGCTGCCAACCGTCGAGATGGACAACTGACTTATGCATAGTGACGAATCTAGAATACAACATCTGCATGACTACTTCGAGAGATGATACCTCATCCAGTATTTCTCTCCTAAAATATACTCTGGAAGATGTTGTAACATGTTCTCCCCCCTGCTTGGTCGCTTGTAACTCCTTAGCCATGCGCTCGTTCTCTACTATCAAGAATCGAACACTCGAGTTGGTGGCTTCAGCATATGCTCTGGCAGCATTGACCAATACTATTGGATGCTTGCACACATCAGATATGATCATTCATTCTTCAAACTGCATAGGAGATATATGGACATCCAGAGTAGGCACTCTACGTGTCTGCACAAATCTATGTTGTGACTCATCGAAAGATATGTTGTGCATCTCTGCCTTTGAATTGTCTTCAAGCATCTCTGTTTCTCCTTGATTGCTTGGGATTTGCTCTGCTTCCAGATCTAGTAAAGCCAGTGGGGTGACCTCTTGGCTCCGAAGCATGAGGTCAATATCCTAATATGACTCTGGCTTAACCATATATGTGTCCATCTTCTCTATCATCTATTCAATCTCTTGAGCTAAGTCCTGCGACTACTCACCATGTCTGCATTGTATCAACTACTTGAATGAGTCTATTACTTGTATGGGTGCATTTTCATTAATATGTGCATGTAACGCCTCCTGTTGTACTTGTTCCTATTGCGCTTCCTTCTCTCTTCTGCGCAACTCATGTTCTTCCCTCAGTTGCCGCTTCAACTCCTACAACTTCTTTTCTATTTCCTCCATCCTTTGTTTCTCTCTTAGCCTTCGTGCGATCCTCTTGTTGTGTTGCTGCCTCTTAGGCTCGATCTCCAAATTTGCTTTCAACACAAGTGTATCTTCTTTGAACTTGCAACTTTGTTCTTCCTCTGCGTTGTCAACAATCTTTCTCTTTCCTTTGTCACACGTAGGTCTTCTACCCTCTGTTGCTACTGATGATGCTACTCTCTAAGATGTTGCTTCCCTTTACTTTTCTAACCACTCTAAAGCTATGATGATCGGTTCATTGAGCCTAGAGAAGTGATAGCAGTATCTCCATGGCTCTTCCTTGGGCCAATGACACACCCCGTGGATCCAAGGAAATTTCACACTCACATAGTAGTCCTTCACCAAGAAATGCAAGTCATATGGATTGAAAATTCTAGTGTCGAAAGGAGAATCTCTTGAACTCCTCTGTCTCGGCCTCAGCATGATGGAGATTCTAAATCTCATACAACCTGATCTGCAAAGGAAGATTGGGCCAAGGTGCCTTCTTCTTCATATGCTATCTCACTAAAAACCATGTCGAGATGTGATATGACAACTCTTGCATGACGAGATTTTCCATGGAAAACTTCGGTAAAACTTGTGGAGCCTTCTCCACGTTGTACATCCATATGAAGGTGCCAAGGGGTGAGGCATACCAATCTACTATATTGATCAATGCCTTCATCATTTCCTGCGACATGCAAGGTGGATCCTACTCAAATATCATTTTGTACACTAGGGTGAAAAATTGGTCTCACAATTGTATGATGACTCCAGGGAAGTTGCATTCAAAGAAAAATCTGCAATAAGTATGCACAGAGGTTTTTGAAGGTGTCCATCCTCAATCCAAGCCTGGGAACTACTGACGAGCATAGACTGCATCCGGTATGTAAGCAGACATGTATATCTCTACTTGTTGACCCTTGGGCGGATGTCGGGCTTCTGTCACCTGTTCCTTAAACCTAAGAGCCAACATGTTAGACCAGTTGTAATGTCTTCCTTTGCTAGCCAGTTGTTCCAAGGCGATCACCCAACTTTGTGAGAAGGTCTTTGTGCTCTCTTGGCAGTATAAGTGACATGAAAAGATGACCAAGTAATGATATACCTTCCACAGTATCTTCGTCTTATAAACCTAGTCAGGCGTTGTCCTGAACTTGGTTGGCTCTTTGGCCCAACTCTTCAAGATATATCTTGAATTTGCACTTTTGTTAGGTCTACTGAAGGGTTTCTCCATTGTGATCACTGGCTATGGCAACTAATACATTTCATGAAAGTCCTTCGCCCTAAAGGTAGCAAGTTGTGTTCCACTGGCACTGCTCAACACCATTGCCTCAGGATCAGTATGCAAGACAATCCAGTGGATCATGTCCGCACATGGAAACGGGGGATACATACATGCAATCCGGTACAAGCCAGACTTGTGAATGTTGACATAGAGCCTATGGTTTTCCATATTTTCCTCAAATGTGCTTGAGAATGTATCATTGATATCCTTCCATTTCATCTTGATATCTTTGTCTATGAACATCTTGGTGTCTTCGTGGATAGGCAATCTCATAGATACTTGTTCAATTGCATCTCTAGTTGTGCTCTCGACGATGTCCTTTGACCCTGCTCTCTTGGGGGCCATTGTACCTATAGTGATGACATATGGATGAACACATGTGATACTTGGAGACATAGCAACACTCATGGCAAGAAATATGTCAGTTGAAAACCAAAACAACTTTGAGGACTGACATGCAACATACCCAGGTGACTGACTGGGAAGATTGCACAATTTTCACCAGGAGACTGGGAGACTGACTGCCAAAACTATGCAAGGCACAACCCAAGCTATCAAGAGGTTGACTGACTACTAAAACTATGCAATGCACAGTCCAGCCTGGCCTGTTGAGGACTAAAACTGCGCAGTTTCAGTCAGCAGTGACATGTAAACCCAGCAAACTGCATTGCGCAATTTCTGGGGCCAACACGGCACTGCCTCCCAGAATTGTGCAAAGAAAGCCTAGAGGCCATTCCTGGGCCAGATTTGCATAGTTTCTTGAGGGAAGGGAGAGCCTTCACTCTCAAAAATGTGCATTGCTAGCGGGGCAAGGCAAGGTCTGGGCCAAGGCAGCCCAGACTTGCCCACGGGCGACTAAAAACATGAAAAGTTTTGAATGTGTGGAGAAGCTAAGTGTAAACAAGAGTGAATGATCATGCATGAAAATAGTGAGTGAAAGATTCAGAAAACAGGAAAACAAGAATGTGCGTGAAGAGAGTCACCGTAATGGCGATCGTTAGTGCATAAACAGTGTCATGCATGCGACAGCAGTGAGATGCAATGACAAACTTGAAACAGTTATTCTAGAAGCTAACATACATTAAAATGATAGCAGGTGTTCAACAAAACCAAGGAAACAACATTTACACAAAGTGAAATACAAAAAGTGACAGAAAAGCAGCAAAAGACATGAAAAGCAGACTTACTCGGAAAAAGTTGAGTTGAATGTGTCCAATACTCCTTAATGCAATGTGGGATGTCAGAGCTCCAAAATCGATGTGAGGCATGAGCTCTATAGCATCGAATAAATAAGTTTGATAAGGATGAGGCTTATGACACGAATGCCACAAATCTAGGAAAAAGTGAAACTTGGCGGGAAGTTTCTAAAACGATCTTTGCATGTAACCTCCAGCTACTAAAAGTGATCCCTAAAATATAGGGATGCTTTTTTTATTTTTTCTTTTTCAAGAAAAAGCATCCCATGCATACAAATTAGGATTCCTCTGTTTTGGGGGAATTGGTCAACCTGAAAGCACATGCAAAAGTTTGCAAGCCTAGGGATGGAATTTGCACCGTTTCTGGGTTGAGCGAGACTGGTTGTCCCTCATGCATTGCGCAATTTATAGATTGAAGCCCTAGTTGTCAGTCAGAATTGCACATTTTATGAGTTGAAGCCCAGTGTTGGGCTTGATTGCTCAGTTTTCAGAGGGAAGGTTTCCTGGCTATATTTCGCATTTCTGGAGCCCAACAGGTAGCCCAGCTGGATTGTGAAATTTCTAGAGGGAAGGATGGTTCCCCTCTAGAATTTTGCAATTTCCTAGGTGAGCACCTCAGTTGGAAAATGAATAAGTCTAGAATGTCAACCTATAGCTAGGAGGCAAATAAGTTAACCAACACAGACTGGTAAGCCACTGAAACTCGACTGAAGCCTATGTGTTTGGACTGTGCAAGACATGTTGTTAAGGATGGCTGGTAGGGAAGCTCCAAAACGAAGATAAGGAAAAAATTTGGAGGATGGTTATAACTGCTACAACATCTCCTTTCAGAAAAAGAGCTATATTATCATTGCTCTTGATAGCCTCTTCAAGTTTTTATTTCAGATATGCAAACTCCTTATTATCTGAGTTATACATTCCTTCTTCTGCATGTTGTAATTGTTCCTTCATATGCTTATTTTTCTTCCTTTCTTTCTTCAACTCATCAAGGGCACTAATGAGTTCTCCCTCAAGATCTACCACTCCTTCCTTTTCTTCCTGTTCAGATTCCATAAGACCCTATTTCTTGGCGTCTGTTTCGAGGGCCATAAGAATATACTCATTTGACTCATTTTCCGATGAGCCTTCACATTATGATTTTGGGTCTGAACTATCCTCTTTGGAATAGAAACCCTTCTTCTTGTAGGGTTTCTTCTTCTAAAACGTCTGAGACTTATTTATAAATTCATACCTTATTCTCTTTCATTCCCCTCTTTGTAAGGGAATTTGGAATATAAATGCCCAACTCTTCCATAGCCGAAACACTTAAAGGGAAACTTCCCTTTATATTTACCAGAGCCTCGCTTCAGTTTTTAGGATAGTTTAGCCAAATCCTAATCAAATTCACTGCTATAGCAGTCTTGATGAACTTTATGTTCCTTTCCCTTATTGGATACTTTGAATGCAGCTTCCTTTGGTTCATATTTCTCCATTCCTACTCTCATCTCATAGGCTATGAGAGTACCATGTAACTGATCCATCTTGAAATCCTTTAGGTTTACCGTTTCCTCTATAGCTGATATTTTGGAATTAAATCTCTCGGGTAGATATCTTAATAATTTTTGAACAATCAACTCTTCCTTGACTTCCTCACCAAGTCCTCTAATCATATTAACTACTTCATCAACTCTGAGGAACCACTCACCTATGTTTTCACTCACAGTCATCTTCAAGCTTTCAAACCTCATTCTGAAAGTCTGAAGTTTTGCTTGCTTCACTTTGTCATCTCCTTCATGACACTGGTTAAGCTTATCCCACATCTCATAAGAAAACTTGCAGTGCATAACCTTCACAAGTCTGACTGACTGAGATCAGCAAGAATGACATGCTTGGCTTTACCATTGCTTAGATACAGTTTATTTCCATCTACATCTGTCGAGGGAATATCTGGGACATTGTAGTTTAGTAGTGCTGAGGTCCAAACATCTACCCTTGGGGACATAAGATATGACTCCATTCTTACTTTCCAAGAGGCATAATTGGCTCCATCAAAGACTGGTACCCTACTTGAGTAAACTTCTTGACTCTCTTTCCTATTCATAATTCCTATAGGATCTACCTTCCAGCAGTTAAATTGATACTGAAGGAACTTGGCTCTGATACCAATTGTTGGAATTAAGGAATTGTTGAGAGGGGGGTGAATCTGTAATTTAAGAAACTCTTTATTTTCTTTTCTTAATGTTCTTATAGTTCCTTCTTATGTTCTTTCATATGTGAAAGCATTCATTCATAAAGTAGTAAATCTTATAAACTTTCAGAACATATACTCAAACAACAATCTCATGGCCAACATACATTTGACACAATGTTTTCACGTGGAAACCCGAAGGGAAAAAACCACCAATTTGTTGTTTTTTTTATGATGTAATGTTTAATTACATTTTTTTGTTTGTGAGCACCCACTCACTTGAGGCACCAACCCCCTTTTTTAGAAAGCGACAACTTTCCAAGAGGCACAAACCTCTTAAGTGTGCAGTCACCAACCTATCACTGCCATTGTTTTAATATTTCATACAAATTTCATACTGAAAATAGAGACATACAAATTACAAGTAAAATACGAACTTAATGGTTTTCTACAAATTCAACTTCAACACTCTTCTTTCTGAACACTTGTGGCAATCTTCCTCTTGCTTCCCACTGCAACACTTGCTTTGTGCTCTGATTTCTTTACACAGGGCTCTCCACTATTTCACCATAGCACTACCCTTACAACACTTTGCTCCAATTCACAGCTCACTACTTTGCACTCTACTTAGGGCTCTCCACTATTTCACAACATCACTACCCTTGCAAAACTTTTCGCCAATACACTACTCACTGCTCTACACTCTCGTAAGTATGCTCACACTCCCTATTAGCTCAATGGAGGTTCACAGTTTTTTTCCTATGCTACTCTTGGCTCAATGTAGTCACTCTCATCATCAATTCTTTTCACGCATGTACGCCAGGCATGGCACCCCATTTTTCTATTGATTTACGCAAACTCCATTTCATTTTTTTCATTAAACTCATAAGGATGGGTGACAATCACTTTTCTACCATACAGTTGACTCTCCATGTTGTGTATTAACTCTCAGACCTCCTTACATATTTCACAAAGGCTCTGTTGGGAATGGGTCCCTTGGGGTCAATTTTGGGGTTAAAAACCCAAGTTTTGGGGCTGAAAGCCCAAGTTTTTTGTAAAGTCTCTGCATTTTGTGGTCGTGGAGCGTGGAGAGTTAAAGAGTTACTAAGGTTTTTCCACCCTTCTTTTGTTGAAGTCATGTCAACTCTAGAGATCTACCCATGGTCTGCAGACCATGGGATTGTATAAAAAGGAGGTCTTAGAGGAGTCTAAGATAGTTAGTTTAGTTCAGCTAAGTAGTCAATGGTGAAGTCTTAGTTGGTAATGGGTCTGTGAGAGCTAAGAGCGAAGAGTCTTAGCGTAGGAAGAGGCTCCGCAACTGAATGCATAGAGGCTTAGGGTAGAAGTCCACAGCTGAGTGCGCAAACCCTTGCAGTTGTGTGCACAGGGTAGTCAGAATTTGTACTAGATATTTGAATCAATAATGAAGAGGAGTATTCTGAAATTACCTGTGTATTTTACTTATGTTCATTACATGTGATTATGTTATGTTGAATACTAGCTTTATGTTTTAATGCTACTCTGATGCGCGAATCTATATGCTTCTCTGTTTTATATGAACACAAGTATAGATATATGTTTACGCGAAGATAACCATGATTGCATGTTAAAGTGGGCCAACACTTAGGATAATTCGGGTAATTATACAGTAAGGGTGCGTAAGTGCCCCACCCACCTTCTAGGGTTGCACGAAGGGCCATCGTAGACCTTCATAGAGGTTTAGAGGACGAATAAGAAGAATATATTGATAAGCCTAAAAGGCTTATTGACCTATGTGATGAAGGAGTTGAAGGTAGAAAAATGACATCACAACCATCTCAGGGTGCGGAAACTTGGTTCCTGCATCCCCCCATACTGCTTCGCGTGAGACTTCAATCCACGCTCTATGGATTGATGCCAAAAGGACCAGTAGTGTAGGGATTTTCTTGGCTGCTTAACATTGAACCTAGGTTAGGGCCCATCAAGCCAACAAATGGTTTTGTTGCCAGGACTAGGATCTACATAACGAGATGTGTGATGTCACATCATTGGAATCCAACTAAGAAGGAGATCGAATACTGGATGGATAGAAAGATCCACGAATTTGTGGTGCAAGAAAACAGGAACCCATGATTGATGAAATAATAGTGGTTGGATAGATATTTGTACATAGAGATACATGAAATCTTTTTCTTTTCCTTCCCAGTTGAATTATACAAGTGGATCGCGAAGTTGGCAGATGGCCAAGGGAGGTGGAGGCTTGACTGTCCGATTGTTTGGACACCAGAGTTAGTGAAAAAATTAGAAGCCTCTGAAGATAATATCACAAGAATTTTCAATCATTGGCTCGACCGTAGCATAGGAGGGTTTGTGACAGAGTTCGTGGTCGATACTTCGGTCAGTTACAATGAAGTAGAGCGCCGCTTCTTCAAGGGGTCATAATGTAAGTATTTGAAATCATTAAATACTTGGTTTAAGATGCTCTTGTGTGAAAAGTGGGTTATGTAGTTACCTTGATGTTTGGGACTACACGAAGTGGAAGGACTTTCAGGGACGGAGGAAGAAAAGGCCTTGATTATAGCCCACTGATTGAGCCTCCTCTGAGTGACAACGAAGGAGTAGCATAGGATTCTCCGTTGAGCGCTATTCAGTTGATAAGACAAGGATTCCCATGAATACCTACACCGCCTCCATCCTCAACTCATCCATCAACACCACCTAGATCCTCACCTCCACCACTTACCCCCTCACCCACATCGCTGCCACCTCCACCACCATTCAACATGGCGAACTCCGTCAAGCTACCTGTGTTCAAGGGTGTAGGAAATGAAGATCCAGACCAGTTTTGGTTCATCGCAAAGGCTGTGTGGGAAGCTCAGGGTATCATGGATGATAAAATTAAGAAATAAAAGCTAGTTAGTTCTTTGCAAGACCGCGCACTAAGTTGGTACATTAAGTATTGCACTGATAATCCGACGTCTACGTTGGCCGATATCTAGATTGCACTGAATAAGAATTTAGTAGACCTAAGTCTGAGGCGCAATCAATTGTGGGATTCAAGGATATCATGATGAATCCTGGAGTGACACCCTAGGATTTGGATCAAAGATTGAAGTGTACGATCTATGAAGCCAACATGAATCTGACTGATGGGCAGCACTGTGAATGGTTTGTGACCTCGCTTCTGCCTCACCTAAGGGTTGTGCTATCACAACAAAAGATAAGGACCCAGATGGAAGCTCTAGAAATCATGATGAGATTGCACGAGACACTAATGTAGGATGCCAATCTGAGGGTTCAGCAAATTCACGTGAACCTTTGCCTCGAAATGAAAAGTCTGAAGAAAGACAAAACAGCTCAGCCAGAGGCACACTAAGAAGTGTGGTGCCTAAAGTGTAAAAGCTAGGGGAATGACAAAGATCATTGTCCGGTTTTCGCAAAATATGTTGCCTCAGGGGGGCCAATGCCTCTAAGGCCGGAAGTTATAGCAGGCCCAAGTACAGGGCCCGCTCTAGGTGTGTTATCCGTCAGGTAGCTGGAAACATGTGACAGACAATTTCCATTTGCTGCAGAAATTCGCACAGACACCACGATAGCTCTTCTGCAATTTTTGTCAATCCGCGGGTCATGATAAGCGCAATTGCCGAAGTTGTGAATTAATTATGGATAGGACACCTGCATACAGGGTGCAGGCAGAAACGCAGCCTTCGAACCAAGGCGCTAGTAGAGTACGAGGCGAGTATCAGCGGCACGGTCGAGGTTGAGGTGGAGGAGGACCTGGTAGAGGTTGAGGGTAGATTATTTGTTAAAATTGTGGAGGACTAGGACACTACGCGCGAGACTACCCAAATCTGACGCAATTGTCATGCGCTATTGTACTCAGTTTGACCATGTGATGGAGGATTGCCCTATATTATTAGCCAAGATATGTGAGAAGGGGGCACAACCTTAACAAACGACTCAAAACCTATGAATGATGAGGCTTTAGCCTCGCGAGGAAGACCCCAAGATAAATATTGTGTCCCAGAGTGGGGTGACAACTGGTGAGGAAAAGGGGAAGTAGCCCGAAGAAGTCAAGTGGGTCCGCAAAGCACCAGAAAAGGAGATCAGGTTTGATCTAGAATGTGCAAAAGAAACATTTATGGAAGCAAAGAAAAGTTTCACTAAGGCCTCTATCTCAGGGAGTCAGGAAAAACCGGTTGAAGAAAGGGTCTGATGCGAATGTTTTACCGAAACAGACATGGGAAAGAATGGGGAGACCTATGCTACTGTGGCCTCTGATTCAGTTAAGGATGGAAAATCAATAGCAAATCATCCCAATGGGGAGGTTGTAGTGGGTAATAGTTGATATCGAAGGATCGAGAGCACTAGTAGATTTTGAAGTGATAGAGATTATGAATGACAACAATCCCTACCCTCCGCTCCTTGGGATCGATTGGGCCACTGACATGAATGGGGTAATCAACCTAAAGAAGTGAAAGATGATATTTGAGAAGAAATTGCTTTGCATAGTGGTGCCACTCGACCCTGTAGAAGGACCACACTATAGTGAACTAGTCTGCAATTATGAAAGTAATGATGATTTGGACCATATTTACAAGATAACGCTACGAGATGAGGATTGGGTGAATTTGACAGTAGACAGATGTATTGCATGGGACCGCGAGATCTCATGCACATCAGATTCAGACGAAGAACTGGAGCATTGGAAGAATTGACTGCATGAAGTATCTATGTTGCGCTATAATATGATGACCAAGTCGTTGCATTGTGTATCATCAAAGGTAAGAAATTTTCCTTACTATGATGGGTTAACTGATGTTGATCACTTTTTGGATGCATTTGAAAGGGAAGTACCAGAGAATCATCACTTCCAGGCATTAGATTGGGTGCTACATCTGCAAGATGGTGGGGTACGCACAAAGATAGTTTTGATGATTGGCATGAATATAGGAGGATGATGAGGATACGCTTTGGTCATCCAAAGGTGCGATTAACAAAAAAATATGATGGGAAAAACGATCCACATGACCATTTGGCCAAATGGAGTGAAGTGTAAAAAGTGAATCCTCAACTGGAATGGGTCCATCTTTTTTGTCATACCTTGGATGTTATACCAATGAATTGGTACTTGAAGATGGAACTCCCCCTGGCACTGAAGAATGGGATATTTTGCGCCAGGGATTTTTTATGACGTTCAGTTTTGTAGATGGATTTGAACCTATTAACGAAGCATTGTAGGAGGTTAAGATGGCAATTTCAAGGATACTTCAGGATCCTCTAGAATTGATTCAACCTTATTGGACCACCCAACTGAGCCACGCGCTAGAGTGCTACAATGTCACAGTAGAAGAAGAAGACGAATACATGAGGAAGATTAATATTCCAAAGACTAAAGGACACCGTGAAGTTGAAGGACCACAACTAGAGAACCCAAACATAACTGAGCCTCTCAAAACTAGGCAGGTGAACATTGGCATGGAGTTAGAGCCGAAGTTTGCAAATATTGGGGAACACTGGGATGATGCAATAGTAGATAATGTCACCAAACTACTTAGCGAATATCAGGATTTGTTTCCCACAAATTTTTCATATCTAAAAGGGATAATAGGGGACCTGGGTGTCATGAAGATCACCCTAAAACTAGACGTCAAACTTGTGAAGCAAAGACCTTACCGCCTAAACCCAAAGTATAAAGAAAGGGTCCGCTCAGAGTTAGAAAAAATGCTTGTGGCAGGTATTATTGAACGCTGGAAGAATCTGATTGGGTAAGACCAACAATGGTTCAAGAAAAGAAGCATAAGGAAGAAATAAGGATATGCGTAGATCTCAGGAAGTTGAATGATGCCTTTATGCATGATCCCTTCCCAACTCCATTCACCGATGAGGTCTAGGATAATGTTGGCAGCCAAGAAGCATATTCGTTCCCTGATGGGTTCTCGGGGTACCATCAAATCAAGGTCGCACCGGAGGATAGAAGTAAGATGACCTTCATGATTGAATGGGGATGCTTCCGGTATATGGTGATGCCTTTTGGGCTGAAGAACAGGCCAGCGATATTTTCGCGTGTAGTCATCACGACGTTCAAGGATTTCATTCATAGATTTCTAGAAGTATACTTTGATGATTGGACAGTGTTCGGACTGGTGAAGCACCATGTGGAAAGTCTACGCTTGATGCTAGATACATGCTGGAGGTACCAGATCACACTCAATCTGAAGAAATTTTGTTTTCTGTCCCTTTTGGGATCTTGTTGGGCCGTGTGGTATGTAGACAAGGCTTGATGGTAGACCCTGCAAATATCGCAATCATAACTAATTTGGAGGTGCCAAGGAGTGTGAAATAGTTGCGTGCAACGTTGGGGCATACAAGATACTATAAAAAAGTCATCAAGATTTATGCCCAAATCACTGCGCCAATGGAAAAATTGTTAAAGAAGGATGTTACATTTTGTTGGAATGAAGAATGCCAGAAGAGCTTGGACGTGCTAAAGGAGAAAAAGGTCACCACGCTGATCCTAGTCTTCCCGGATTGGAAGAAGGAATTTCATGTGCATGTGGACACGTCATGTATTGCGCTGGGAGCAGTACTGACACAGTCTGGTGAAGGGAACTTGGATCACCCTATAGCGTTCGCAAGTAGGAAGTTGTCCAAACCTAAGAAAAATTATTCCACAAAAGAGTGCGAAGGACCAGTTATGGTGTACGAGCTCCACAAATTCAAGCATTATTTGTTGGGCGGACATTTTAAGATGTATACAGAACACTCTGCATTGAAATACTTGGTCAACAAGCCTGTGTTGGAGGGGAAGATATGCAGGTGGTTGTTGTTGTTCCAAGAGTATGATTTTGAAGTTATTGTGAAGCAAGGATGCTTGAATGTTGGACCGGATCATCTGTCACGCATTGAAATAGGAGAGGAACCTATGAATTTGGAGGAAGGACTACCCAATGCATAGCTCTTCACATTGTGTGTCGCGGATAGTCACTTTAAAGATATTATACACTTCTTGATGACAAGAATGGCTCCGAAAGCTTATACAAATCAACAGAAGAAGGAACGGGTGGTGCGCGCAGTAGACTTTTCTGTCATTGCAGGACACTTGTATAAAATGGGCTCAGTTGAAGTGTTACAATGGTATGTGCTAGAGTTTGAATGAAACATCATCCATGTTGAGGCTCATGGCGGAGCCACAGGAGGTCATTATGCAAGAAAGCAACAACGCAAAAGATTCTACGCACTGGGTTATGGTGGTCAGCCTTGCATAAAGATTCAAGAGCATATTGTAGGGCATGTGACACATGCCAAAGGATGGGTAGACCCTCGCGCAGGGATGAGCTTCCGTTGAATCTGTAGATATCATTACAACCCTTCGAGAAGTGGGTGATTGACTTTGTAGGACCAATTTAGCCTCTAGGAAACAAGATGGGTGCACAGTACATTATCACAGCGACTGAGTACTTAACCAGATGGGTGGAGGCACAATCTGTGAAGGATTGTACAAGCGTGACAGCAGTCAAATTTATCTTTGAGTACATACTGACAAGGTTTGGTGGTCCAAAAATTCTAATGAGCGATCACAGTACACACTTTCTCAATGAGATGATCACTGCACTGACAGAAGAGTTTCAGGTTTACCATAAAAAGATCACACCCTATCACCCGCAGGCTAATGGAACAGTAGAAGATTTTAATAAGATACTGGAGAACGTGCTAACAAAGGTTTGCAATGCTCAAAGGAATGACTGGGATGTGCATGTACCTACAGTACTATGGGCTTATAAGACGACTTGCAAGAAGCTAACTGGACAAACGCCATTCAGACTAGTTTATGGCATAGAAGTTGTGATGTCGATGGAGTACATTGTACCTAGTTTGTACATAGCATAATTCACAAGAATGGTGGATCGTGGAGCCATGGAGGAGAGGCTCGCGCAGCTAACAAAGCTTGAGGAGGATAGATTTCTAGCTGGATTCCATCAGCAGGTTCAAAAGGAGCATGAAAAGGCATGGCACGATCGGCACATCAAACTAAGCACCTTCAAGGTAAATGATTTAGTTCTATTATATGAAATCAAGTTTGATAAATTTCTAGGAAAATTTCGGATATATTGGCTGGGGCCATATATCATCAAGGAGATTGCTGATGGTGGAGAAGTTCATTTGGTAAAGTTGAATGGAGAAACATTCCTAGGGCGAGTGAATGGTAGCCAATTGAATCCATACACCGACAATCTGGCTAGATGACTACATGTTGTAAGCACATTCTTAGCACTTCAAGTAGCTGAAAGGAGGTACGGGAATATAAACTACACTGCTCAAGTTGGGGAGTTACATGATTAGATAATTGCGTGGAATGAAGGAATGTCATAGTGTCAGCAGAAGTGCGTAGGGAGTTGCGCTATCCAAGAATGGACTGGGTAGGGAAACCGGAAATTGACCATTATGGTCACTGTTCCTGACTTGACAATGGGAAAACAACCAAATGGAGCAAGGGGGCGGCATTTAAGTCAGCATTTAAGGGCAAGATCTGTGAAAATCTACCGCCAATTCAGCATTTATGAATGAATTTTGGGGGGAACAATCGGATTTGACTTTGAAAATGCCTATAAATTACAGGTGGCTTCCCAGCAAAAAACACTTGGCATTTTGAGAATTGAGGTTTTGAGCTCTCAGGTGCATATGAACCATGAGAACTTTGAAGATTTGATAGCGAGTTCAGTGTTTGAGAAGTTGCCAAAGGAAATGCAAGAGTTGTTGTCTAGCATTATGTTGGTGCACACAAAAACCGTGAGTGCAGGAGAAGCAATGGCAGCTGAGGGAACTACCCTAAAAGTAACAATGGTAGCTGAGGGAGCTACCCCATAGGTTGAGAGTGTTGAAGTACCAGTAGAAGTTCCTAAATCACCGAGGACATCCAAGCCAAGACCTACGTTGAACCAAGAGGGTCAAAAATCAAAGAAAGATAAGCAAAAAGTGTTGGGTGTGGAGCCTGATTATCTTATTTATTCAGAGGTATCAATGCATTGGACCCTAGTTCATAATGTAGTGGCAATGCCTACAAGGGGGGTTTAGGGGGAACAGCGCCCCCGAAGCTAAAAATAGATGTAAAATTTCCTTGTAAAATGTTGTAATTTTGCAGTCAATCTGAGTCGTTCATTAGGCAGAGATCTGATGGTAGAAGTTATGTTTAATTTAAGGTTTTTTCCCTAGAAGGCAACCCCTCACTATATATGAGGGAATTGTATTGCGTATATGTAGATCTGTATTATGAGTGAGAAAGAGAGAGGAGATTGTGTGAGAGCAAAGAGGGAATTACATCGGATCTGTTGTAGGTTGTATCTCTTCATTTTTCTAGATTATATAAAAGGAAGGACTGGTTGTTTCTCCATGGACGTAGCCCAAATTGGGTGAACCACGTATATCTGTGTCTCTCTTTTTTTATATGTTTTCTATGTTTGTATTTCTGTAATATATTTTATGTCTTTTTTTTCTTTGTAATATATAATTTTCTAATAGAAAGCACCACAGTCGATGTGCACATCACCCAGAAAGAACCCACAGAAGGAGAACCCCACCGTGCAGGAGAAGGGAAAGGTAATTGACCTAGAGCCTAGAGCATATGTGGAAGAACTCCATATGGGTGAGGAATACATTAACATGGGGGCGAAGGACGTTAACATTGAGGGGTCCGACCCTATCTCCAAACTTCCCAAATAAATTCCTTCGTGCAGAGGAAAAACAAAGGTTCTAAAGGACATTGATGAAAGTAAAGTCACACTGCATGCACCCTTACTGTCGAACAAAATCGTCTTTAAAGGACCGTGCCTGGGGCACATCCCCTAGTCAAAATTGGATGATTGGGATCTGGTTGATATGGAATTATTTCCCCACTTAGTGACGGATCAACTCATGCACCGCGTCTTCTACAAAGACTCGGGTGTGACCATGCTAGAGCCAAGAAAGTGGGTAAAAGGGATGGATAAGGTGGGTATGTTAAACTTGCTATGGGTACCGCATTACAACTGCATGACCATAACCATGGTAGTGATCAAGTAGTTGTTGTTCTTGGTGCACGATGGGTGCCTATGGCTAGAGGAGCCAATACCAATCACTGACATGCTGATCCATAGTTTCACTCGGCTGCTGCATGCAGGAGAAAATTCAGCCATGGCATTTGGCGGAAATACTAGTGAGCGTGACCTCGCCGAAGCAATGAAGGATAAATTTAAGCTTGCAAAGAAGCCACGCGACTACTCCATCACTAGCATAACCAACCACGTGGTGAAGGTAGCCGCTCAGATCATGGCATGAAAGATTATGCGGAAGTGTCGCACAAATGAAGTGTTAGCACCATTAGTGTCTTTAGCAGCCCATTGCGTGGAGGGTATACAGCTCAACTAGGCATGCTACCTCTGCATCAAGTTTCTTGCTAACTACAGAGAGGCACAGAATCAAAGCAAGATGTTTCACTACGCATGGTTGTTGCTATCCATAGTGCTGGTCATGTGGCAGTTACCAGAGGATAGTCAGTTTCCTCTGGTCGCGCAGGACCTGCCGGAAATAGCAATGTTTGCTTCACTTTGGGCTATGAATGACCCCCAAAGGGTCAAGGACAATAAGATATTTTGGATCTTGATGGAGATGAGTGTCCACATGGCCATCAACCACAAGCCGCGGTTTTCGTTGACAGTTTTTTATCAGCTGACAGAGTATGTGGAGTTCAAGGCAAACTTCCACCATGTCTCCATGTGCGTGTGGAAGGATCTTGAACAAAAGTGGTATGACCTTCCATACCAGGCCATAGATTCCGCGATCGTAGCGGTCCATGATGCTGGTCGGCAGATTGGTGCACCGCTTCAGAGTTGATAGCTAGGTCTAGCAAGTCTATAGCACAGTGAAAGAAGGAAGAGGCCAAGCGAAAGATGGAAAAACTAGAAGAAAAGAAGAAGGAGGCTGAGGACAAATTTAGGGCAAAGTGCACTACCTAAAAACAGACAGAGGAAGAAGAGGAGCATGAATCTAACAGGAGTCAGAAGTCGCCTTCCTCGGAAACATAAGAGATGGAAGAACAGCAGACAGGGCAGGGAGGATCAGACCCATAGGCTACTACATTCCGGATTAAGCTTAATAGGGAACTGGAGAAATTAGGGTCGCGGAAGAAGTCCAAGGCCAGCAAGACTTCCCTCGACCTAATCACCCTGACAGAAGGTGATATGAATGACATTGGTGATACGGTGAGGGATGCCACCACATAACTGCTATAGCAGTTTGAGTAGCAGCAGAAGTAGGCCTTGGGCACCATTCAGATGGGTCTGCGTGAGCTACAGATCTGAGCGTCACAAGTGCAGACCAATGTGGGTCGAAGTAGCACAGCGTCAGCCAGCTTGGCGCCTGGGACAGTTAAAGTAGCAGAAACGGTTTGCCCCTTGGACACCTGGTTTCTCGTGCTGCCAGATGGAGCGCTAACCACGGAAGAAGAAGATGATCAGGCCACTATCTGCACCGTTCAGAAGGTCGGGCTAGACTTTGCCATGCTTTTAAGAGAATCCCTTCACACCCTACATGATGGTGTGATCGTAGAACTTCGGGCTCGAGAATAGCGAGCATTGAATGTCATCAGTGAGCAGAAGGTGAACAATTCCCAAACGTTTTGTGAGAAGACTTCTGCCATCAATCTCTTAGAGGCTACCACTGTGAAGAATGAGCGCACTACCAAGGTAGTGGTAGAGGCATGTAGGTTTGTCCCCGAGCTGGATATTCCTGAAGATGTGCTAGTGGATGAACGAATTTGGAAGCTCACTGCCGGAGTGCATGAAGCAAGATTAGAGTTGGCCAAGGTTCAGTTAGACCTAAACCTTAAGATCATAGAACTTGCGTTGAGGGACTAGCCCTCGACTCTGCCAAAGGTAAAGGAGAAGTGTGAGGTCATTGTCAAAGATGCAGTAGCCACTGTAGATAGAGCACTGAAGGAGTGCACAATGCTCTTTGAGAAAGTGCTCTTCGAGTAGGCACTCGAAGTGGTTACCAATTTGTAGGAGGATCCCACCCTGAAAAGGTTCGAAACGGAGGCACGGGAGCTGTAGTAGAGATATGATGAAGTCAAAGTGACGACATGCACCATCGCCCTTATGTAGAGGCTAGCAAAACTGCAAGAGGCAAAGGTGCTAAAGGAGCAGGTGGATGCAGCGCACTGCAAAGAGGGCGTCCTCAAGGCCAGAATAGGGCCTTAGCTTGGTGAAGCATATGTGCTCATAGCCACCATCAAAGGAAAACTAGCTATTCTACAGGGAACGCAGTAGAAGGTACAAGCAAATGGTGCAGGGCTAACAACGGAGTAGTTAGTCGACTAGATGAAGCATACGGCAACATAGTGCACCACCGAAGTTGCAGTACTGCAGGTGGAGTTGGGAGGTCTTTATGACAAAATCTCTGTGCCAAGAGAGTGACTCGAGTGGGAGTCACCAAATTTTAGTTGGGGGCCTGTTGAGAAGGGGTACCCTGGGGTAAATTTTGGGGTTAAAAGCCCAAGTTTTGGGGCTAAAATCCCAATTTTTGTGTAAGTCTCCACATTTTTTGGTCACAGAGCGCGAAGATGCAAATATTTACTAAGGGTCTTCCGCCCTTCTTTTGTATAAGTCATGTCAGCTCTAGAGATCTACTCATGGTCCGGGGACCATGGGATTGTTTAAAAAGGAGGTCTTAGAGGAGTCTAAGATAATTAGTTCAGTTCAGCTAAGTAGTCAATGGTGAAGTTTGAGTTTGTAATGGGTCTGTGAGAGCTAAGAGTGAAGAGTCTTAGCGTAGGAAGAGGCTCTATAGCTAAGTGTGCAGAGGCATAGGGTAGAAGTCTACAGCTAAGTGTGCAGACCCCTGTAGTTGTGTGCACAGGGTAGTCAGAGCCTATACTGGATATTTGAATCAATATAAAGAGGATTATTCTGAAATTACCTGTGTATTTTACTTATGTTCAATGCATGTGATTATGTTATGTTGAATATTGGGTTTATGTTTTAATGCTACTCTAATGCGCGAATCTATATGCTTCTCTATTTTATATGACCACAGGAGAGATATACATTTACACGAAGATAACCATAATTGCATGTTAAAGTGAGCCAACACTTAGGATAATTCGAGTAACTATATAGTAAAGGCGTGTAAGTGCCCCACCCACCTTCTAGGGTTGCACAAAGGACTGTCGTAGACCTTCGTGGAGGTTTAGAGGATGAATAATAATAATATATCGATAAGCCTAAAAGGCTTATCGACCTGCATGAAGAAGGATTTGAAGGTAGAAAAACGACATCACAACCATCACAGGGTGTGGAAACTTGGTTCCTGAATTCCCCCCATACTAATTTGGTTGAGACTTTAGTCCGCGCTCCGTGGATTGATTCTGAAAGGGCTAGTAGTGTAGGGATTTTCTTGGCTTCTTAACATTGAACCTAGGTTAGGGACCATCAAGCCAACTTATTTATGGTTTGCATAGATGTACCTGTACATTGCCATGGAGTCTCTGTTTTTCATTTATTTATAATGTGTGCATGGGAGGTCTTCAACCATCAACCTTACAGTTTTGCATTCAAAAATACAACTGTAAATTCATACATCTTAATAGCACCATGTACCATCATATCAAATCTTTTCATCGCAGTGTTTTGTATTGGTGTAACACTATGAAATAGTTGATTTCTAACCACTGATCAAGTCTGTCCCCTTTTGTGCATTAGACCCCTACTATATCTCCACCATAGGACTTGGTTTGGTGACCAAGTGCCAACCATATTAGATCCCCCTATATCAGTGATTTTCATTTGTGATCAATATGCCATCAACCACAAACCTACAATCATCGATCTCTGATTTTTAAGCTCCTTTCGCTCAGCCCTTATTGCATACTTCTCACCATAGGACGATGAATGTGACTAGGGGCTTGACCTTAAGACACTAAGTCTTTCAGTGTTATACCAGGGGCCTTTTGGTTCCCTTATAAAGTGTCAAGCCCTTGGTTTCTTGTCTTTCCTCTATACCATGTGCTTACCACATTGGAGCCCCTTATCAACACTTTCCACTTTATGACAGTGTGTTACCCATCACAAGTCATGGATCATCGATTCTTGATTCTTGATTGCGCCCTTTGTTTAGACCTAGCCCTTGGTTCCCTTAAGCTTTCACAACCACTTTCTATCCCGCATCGTGACGAAATTTCCTTGTGGAACATGAGCCAACCATTGCAAACCTCTGTTTGTCAATCATTAATGTGACATTATCACCTGCCAAGTGGCATCTTCTGACCAGTGACATGTGTCTCTCATATATGGCCTATTAGGCCATCCATAAACACTGAAACAACCTGCCATGTGTCCCTCCATATCGTGACATCATGTTGACATAAGAGACCACGTGTCCCTTATCATAACCAATCATATCTTGCCACTTGTCCTCATCGAAGTTCCTCTGATACTGCCTTCTGTCCTTATCAGAGCCAACCGAATGCCTCCATGTGTCCTGCTTGGAGGAGAGAGAAAGGGGCCTCACCTACTCTAGTTTTTCACCAAATTCCTTTGTATTTTCCTTTTTGGCCTCCCCTACGATTTAACAAGGAAATCACAGTCCTAGCATATTCCCTAATATTGTGAGACCTACGACATGTGAGATCCTCAATATGAAATTCGTCGAACCTCCGATATGCGGGATCATCGATATAATATTCATCTAGGCCTCTGATATGTGATTCATCGGGACCTCCAATTCACCGAGACATCTGATTGGTCGGTACCTCTTATTACAATTTTTCGAGACCTCCAATCTCTGATATTCCTCACTACGCAAGGCCTGAATCATCCTGAACTTTAGCAAGCCATATCTCTCAAACCACAAGTCCATTTCTAGACTTCCCCATATTGTTGGAAATCTCTTCCAAAGCACTTTCCAATGAAAGGAATCTAATTATCCTCTAAGCCAATATTCTACCTCAAATTATGGCTCCAAAGTCTCTACCTATATGGAATCAAAACCACCAAGGCATGAAGCCCCATCATCATGCTGAGCCTTGTTTGAAATAAATTCCAACACTTACACAGCTAGCCACCTTCATACCATCAAATGTCAATTAGTCACCAAGCCATGAAAATGGTTTTTAGAGTTATTAATGAAATATGTCTTCTCTAAAATACGAAATAGTAGATGGGATACTAACATTCCTTTGGGTTAAGAAGGTAATCCTGTCGATGCTATGGATGCATTCTGACAGCAATGTCTCTACTTGTGACAATGAGAGTTCATCTTTCTTACTAAACATAATGCTAAATGTTTGTCCTTTAGTTCATGTTGTTGTTAATTAATGGTTATTGTAAACATGATCTTACTCTTATGATTTCTATAAGAGATGTTCAAAATGATTAAATTATGTTTTGAGGGATTTCATAGAGTCTGAATATTAGCATTTTGATTCTATTCAGCCTTTCTTATTTTCCTTTTAGGATTTCATTAATAATAAACCATAGATAATTGTTTCTTCCTAGTGTGTCGCCATTGTTGTGGTAAAAACACAACCCCCCCCCCCCCCCCATTATTCACTTAATTCTCACCATGGGGACCCTCTAATTTAATGGTTGGTCATATTACTATTTGATTTTGATAGTATGGATTGCTTATATGGGTTTGATATGTTTTTTTCTTCCAATCAAAACTCATTTTATCTCATTTGGTTGTTTGGTTTGTAAATGGCGCCTAATTGAAGATTGGATATTTTTCACTGCCTTGGCCTATTAAAATGTATATTACCTTTTTTTATAGCTTATTTGTAAAAAAAGAAAAAAAAGTTTTTTTTTTAATATTTATTTAATTCATTACATAGCCCCCGAGACCAAGACCAAGTCTTATATTAGAAAGTGGTTTTTATACTATGAATTGGATTATTGATAAAAGCAGAGAAGACCTATTGAAAAGAATGCATATATCAAATCTAATACCGGAGCTTTGTTATCGGAGGAATTCATTTGAAATCCTAGACATTCAAAGTCCAATCCATAAAGTGGCTCTTTTCAATAATCAAATGAATATATTAAGTGACCATATAACTTTTGGAACTATATCATAAAGCGGTTGTCGAAGGACCCACATTCCATGTCATTGTTTCCGCTCCTTCATATCGAAGGTAGTGCATATCAAATATTTCATTTCAAGACACATTTAAAAACTCTGACAACACTCCCTCTTATCTCTGATAGAGATATTCCAATCTCGTCGATATGTCGATACAACATATCCCTCTGATCTCCAATAGTGATATAACATCCCGCTCTGATCTTTGATAATCTCTCCATCTCCAATATTCCAATGCACCTCCCCCTCTAACTTCCGATATCTACCAAGCTCTGATATCCAGACCCAATATGTGTATTAACGATGGTCTAATTGGAACATCGCATCCACCCTTACATCGAAACTTTTTATATGGTAATAGTCATAAAACCTATGATATCTTAAACTTCTAATTTTCGATATTCCTTTGGATTCAAAGAGCATATAAACAATGATTTAATGTTGATATCGAGTCCGATCCTCATCGGGACTTCTTTACATCACAAGTTTTATATTATTTCCATTGTTAAAAGTTATGATATCCATTTCTTTGATACTTGTTAACGTCTTCCACTTGTCACCTCCTATGGGCAGTATAAATTTAAAAAGTCGTGATTTATATGGTTTTGGGGCATAAATATAGTTCTTCACATCTTATGGTTTAAGTTTGTTTTTTGGCATTTAAAAAATAAAAAAGCTCGTTACAAACAAACAAACAAACAAAAAAAAAAAAAAAAACTAATTCTTTTTTACTTTTGACAGAGAAACTTCCATGGCCAACGATGGTGAATAGATTCAATGAAGATTTCTGAAGAAACCCCTCCATGTGGCCAAAGTTTTTTTTAATAAACAAAATTTGTTGAAGCAGTTGAATTCCACCTATCAATTCGAAACAAGTTGGACAAATTTATCTGAGATAAAACTAAACTAGGCATTTTTCTCAACTATAGCCATCTACATTTGGCTAGAACCCCAACTGAAGGAATCATTTTGTTTCATTTTCCTTTAATTAACTCAGTTGTTGAGAAATAGACAGGGATTGTTAATATTTCCACTACGTATATGTAACACCCCCTCCCAGGTCTACCCGAAGTAACCATGCAAATTAGAGTAAACATGAGGAGAGATGCTCCTATGATCATATTCGACCTCCTATGTCACCTTAAGGAAGTGGAATTCGTGGAACATCACCTACAATCATCCAACATCATCAACAAAACCCTTAGGAGACAATTAAACCACTTAGACAGCCTCTCCCTAGATCCCACTAATATTCTGCAGCTCTTAGGGCATAATCTCTCTCATGCTATGGGTAAGGGAGTGACTAGAAACCCAAAGTCTCTCTCACAGGCCTGCTTGCCAGCGACTGTGGACCAAAATTGCTAGTTATGTGCCCACAACCCCAGGATTTAAGCCACTTTTCTAGCCTACAATTCTGGCTTGCCCAAAACTTGTTGTAACTTCCAAAATTCATTAAAAACATGATAACAATGTTGATCAATCAAAAATCACCCTCAGGACTAAGCCTGAGCATCCCCAACCGGGATTGACGTTCTATTAAACACTTGGCATCAACGCAACTTGAAGTCTAGGATACAAGACAGAGCATAAATGACTGAAACAACTTATGAAACATAAACAGAAGGATCACCTCCTTCTCCATTAAACTCCTACATCATCAATTAGGTCTTTCATCCATCCATTTAATAGTTACGAGTAAATATATGAAATAACCATGACATAAACCAGTCATTCAACTATGCTTATAACCAACATAAAACCATATAAATATCACAACCACTTCAAAGTCATATTCTTGAAAGAGTAGAAACCATCTACAAATTCCTCCCCCCCCCCCCCAACACAAGATTTTTGACCAGGTACTTCAAAGTAGAATGGTCTGTGTACATTTTGAAGTGTGCAACCAATAAATAATGCATGAACTTTTGGAGTGCATACACCATCGCCAATCCTTCAGGCTCTATGATTGAATAATTATTTTCTACCTTAGATAGCTTCCTGCTCGCAAATGCTATCGAATGGTCAATATCACATGCACCTAGTTGGGTTATCATAACTCCTAATTCTATGCAGTATGCGTCTACATGTACGTGGAATTCCTTCTTCCAGTCAGGGAACACTAGAATAGGAACTGTGACCAATTTTTTCCTAAAATACGTCCAAACTCTTATGGAAATCATCATCTCAGCAAAATTTCGCATCCTTCTTTAATAATCTCTCCATCGGCAGAGTGATCTGAGCATATGATTTGATGAACTTCCTATAATATCATGTATGGCCAAATGTCACGCGTTTCTATTTTCCATTCCTCTAAAGGCTTGAAATTGATAATTACAGCAATTTTGGCAGGGTCTACCATCAAATCTTGCTTACATACAACATGGCCCAAGAGTATCCCATATGGTACGTAGAATATGCACTTCTTCAGATTAAGGGATATCTGATACTTCTGATAAGTATCCAGCATGAGGCAAAGATTGGAAACATGCTTCTTTACTAGCCCAAACACTATCCAATAGTCAAAGTAAACCTCCAAAAACTTATGAATAAATTTTTTGAAAGCCGCAAAAACCACTCTAGAAAATATTGCAAGGGAATTCTTAAGTCCAAAGGGCATAATTGTATACTAAAAACAACCCCATTCTATAGTGAAGGTGGTCTTACTCCAATCTTGAGACATGATCTTGATTTGATGATACCTTGAGAACCCATCGATAGATGAATAGGCTTCCTGACCTCCAACATTCTCTAATACTTCATCTATGAATGGCGTAGGGAATGGATCATGGACACAAGTATCATTAAACTTTATTAAATCTACACAGATCTAAATTTCACCCTTCATCTTCTTTTCCAGAACCACCATAGGACTAACCCAGTCTGATTCCTTGATAGGTTCAATAATCCCAACTACAAGCATCTTATCTAATTCCTCGAGCACTTTTTCCTTGTACTTAGGATTCAACCAGTATGGGCGCTGCTTCATTGGGTTCACATTTGGCTTCAGAGTGATCTTCATGACACCCAGATCACCTACTATTCCCTTCAGATCAGATAACTTTGTGGGAAACAAGTCCTGATACTCCCGAAATAACTCTATGACTTTGTCCATTGTGTCCTCATCCCAGTAATCACCTATATTTGCGAACTTCAGCTGCACTTCCAAACCAATGTTCACCTGCTTATTTTTCAATGGCTTTGAGATGTCAAGGACTTCCACCTTATGCCTCGCAACCTCACATTTTCCTTCTAACACAGGAATACTGATGTTCCTAGAATCTTCCTCACCTTCTTCTGTGGTCACATTGTAGCATTCCATAGTGTGGTGCAGCTGCGTACTCCACTCTGGTTGTACACACATGACAGGTTCTTTAGGAATTCTAAATAATTCAACTTTGATCTCCTGTAACACTTCGTCAATACACTCAAATCCATCCTCAAAACCAAAAGTTAACATAAAACTTTCCTTCAGAACATCCCACTCTACGATTATGTGTCGTAGCTTTGTCTCTAGATACCAGTTCATCAGGATAGTATCCAAAGTGTGGTAGAATATGTGAACCCATTATGGTTATGGTTCCTCTCCCCATGCGTTCGTCCATCAAGCTAGATGCTTGCGTAGATCGTCCTTCCATGTATATTTCTCAGTAATGCAAGTATTTTTCATACCCAAACCATAGATTCATCATCCGTCGATATTCCTTCGAGTCCGCAAAGTTGTTCTTATGTGTGCCCCACCATCTAGCTGATGTAGCTCTTAGTGCGATGTCTAGTGCCTAGAATAGATGTTCCTTTGGTACATCCCTTTCAAATTTATCCATAAATAAATTTACATCTTCTAAATCATCATAATATGGTAAGTTTCGTACCTCAATGGATATACATTGGAGTGACTTAGTAAGCCTATTGCATTGCAACAACGATACCTCATGCAATCTATTCTACTAGTACTCAAGCTCCTCATCTAAATCTGAATTGCAGGAGTTGTCCTCTTCCCAAGTGATTCGCCCATCCACCGTAGGGTTGATCCAATCCTCATCCCATGTAGTAAGCTTATAGAATTGCTCAATATCATCCTCCTCATAATAATCTTCGACTGGTTCAGTATATTGCACACCCTCGGCCGGATCCAATGGAACAATAACCCTTCGTTCCTTCCTCTCAAATGTCATGTTGTGATTCTTGAGGTTGATGACTACCCAATCAATGCCAAGCAGTGTCGGGTATATATTACTATCATCCATTATTTCGATCGATTCAAGATCGGCTATGGCACGCGCCCCTTCAATATCCACAGTTACTCCATGTAGGTGCCCCATAGGAATTATATTTTGTTGATTCACCATTCTTAGCTGAATCGGAGACCATTGTAGTGTATGTTTTACCATTTTTACCAAGTTTGCTTTGGAAAAACATTTGCATCAGATCCCAAATCAAGGATCACTTGGCCCATTTCAAATTCTCCAATCAGGGTAGTCAATCTCATTTCCCGACTAGTCATTTTCTTACCTTTGTCCACTTTATGCACTGTGTGTTGTTCTAGTAGTAGCTTACCCTTGTCATCAGAGTTATCTATCAACTCTTGCAATCCCTCTACTACATTTTGTTCCCTTAGGAGGTTTATGCAGGTCTATAAGAAAGATGTTAACAATGATGGATTTTATTCCTGTGCAGTACAGACTACTTCATGCTTCTCCATTCATTCACTCTAAGCCTTTGATGTATAAGCTCCTGCGTCCACAAAGCGCCTCTTTTCCTCCATAAAAGTTTCCTTCACTTTATTCACATCAAATCCAGTCTCCTTGTCAGTAGCCCTGCATACCCATTCATTTCCCTCTGATTGTTTCCCTTTATCCTCCCTAGTAGCTATACTGCTTCACGTAACAATATTAACACTGGGTCCATCTTCGCGTGATTCTGATCTCATCATCTGGATGTTTTGCGTAGGCTACTAGGTTTGAGTCTTCTTTTCTTGCATCTTTGCTATGAGTATGGAACAATCTTCTATGACATGATCAAACTGTTGAAAATATTAACAAGAGGGATGTGTTGGATTCTGACAATCTCACGTAAAGTGACCTGGATCTCCATAATCGTAACAAATGATCTTACCTCGACCTCTTCCAGCTCCTCCCCCTTGTCCTCTTCCTCGTCCCTAGAATCCTCCTTGCGCTGCAGCTGCACCTTGATCATGTTGAGGACGTGCCTATGTCTGTACTCTATATGTTGGTATTTTGTCCATCATTAATTCATAGCTTCAGAAATTGCGCTCATCATGACCTACATACTCACAGAAATTGCAAAATAGTTGTTGCGTAGTTTGCACAAACTTCTGTAACAAATGACAATTTTCCATTGTATGTTTTCATGTAATCTGGTAGATAGCAGACCAAGGTACCACACATGTACTTGTCCCAACAGTATTTTTTGGCTTCAGGGGGGCAGGACCTCCCCCAACTAGATAATTCTAATACATTGGGAAATGATCTTTTTCGTGGCCATGGCCTTTGCATTTTAAACACAATACTTCTACGTAGGTCTCATTCTGGTCTTCTTTTTCCATTTTGAGACTCTGCAACTCCATATGCAAGCTAGCCAACTGTGATAGAATCTGTTCCACTCCTAAATTTGTATCATGGATAGGGGAGGCCTCCAATTTCATAGAAATCTCCAGTGCCTCTGTCTACATTCCAATCTTCTGCTACGACAATGGAAATATTAAATGAGGTAATAGCGAAGCAATATACCAATCCTTGTGTTGTTCATCCGTGATCTACATATTATCTTGTTGTACCAAACATTTCAATGTTTGATCAAAATCCCATGCAAACTCATTTACCTTCAGCTTAATTTCTTTAACCTCAGTTACAGACTTATCTTGAGACTTAGGCTCTTTAAATTCATTATTCAACGCATCCTCTGTATCTTTCAGTGTCGCAGCTGGATGAGTCGTACAATAATTAATATACCATATTAGCACCCTATCTTGCAATGTTGTGACTAGTTGTGCTTTCTTCAGATCATCATCCATTATCTACTACGACTTCCACACGGCATTTGCTACAAACCAAAATTGTTTAGGGTCTTCTGTCCCAGACCCTTAAATATGGGAATCTTAATAGAATTCACCATATTGAATAGCAGAGGTGGTAGTGGAGGTGGAGGTGTAGTTGTAGGTGTGTGAGGTGGAGGTGATGGAAAAGGTGGACTGAATGGATGTGGTATTCCCACGATACCTGGATTTACCATCTACGGCACACCTTGAGGTGTCATCAAACTATTACATTCTTCGTCACTATCTGTTATGAAACCAACTCACAAAAAGATAGAAAATATATTTGAACGCCTTAGAATTCAGCCTCTTCGAGGGTACAACCTCCTTTACATTACACAAATGAACAATTCTTGGATGATTCAAATGAAAAAACCGCCTTTCTATATATAGGAGTCTAAGGGGTCACAATATAACCAAGCCAACCTAACAATAATAATATAAAGGCACAAAAATAACAATAGAGGGATTCTATGGGGCACAGTAATAACAACATGGGGACAATATGGGCACAAAAATATTAATAAGGGATACAACTACAATATTAATGGGGGCATCACTAGTATTATAGGGACCTAACATGCCCCTCTCCTTCAAAAAAGTGTTGTCCTCAATGCTTGAGTAGTTCTGGATACTTCTGTATAAAATTTTCATCCTCCCATGTGGAATTTTCAGCGAATAAGTTCTTCCACTTGATAAGATACTCTGAAATTGATTGATTTCGTAACTGTCGAGTTCTTGTTTTTGTGATTGCTTCCGGTTCCAATATAATTTTTCCTTCCTCATCAAGTTCTGACAATATTGTTTGAACTGGGAGCTTGTCGGCTATAACCTTCTTTAAACATGAAACATGGAAAATTGGGTGCAATCTAGAAGCTGCAAGAAGCTCCAATTTGTATGCCATAGTACCAATCTTTTGTAACACCTTGTATGGACCATAATACTTTGG
>APFE030743025.1:110850-128271 GCA_000404065.3 Pinus taeda | reverse complement strand
CGGCCAGCTTAAAATCGCTACCGGAGCGATTTTTTAAAGCTCGGGAGCGATCGCTCCCCGATCGCTCCCGGGCTTTAAAAAGCGCTCCGGGAGCGGACGGAGCCACGCTCCCTAGGCTGCTCCCGAAATTAGCAGGGAGTGAATTTTTTTTGGGATGGGAGGCGCGCTCCCGAAAATCGCTTCCAGTCCGGGAGCGATTTCTGGATGCGCGCTCCCAAACGTCCGGAGCCGCTCCCGCCCGGAGTGCGCACTTTGGGAGCGGTGTTCTGATGTGGGGGGGGGTGGTGGGCGCTCGCCCGCAACTATGAGCTGCACTGCTGGGGCTGCAGGGGAGTGACCCCCCTCCGAATCTGCTCCCAAAGTGTGCTCTGAGAAGGAGCGACCTAGGGGCGAATTTCGGGAGCGCGCTCCAGCAAAAAAATTTGCTCCTTGGCTTTTTTGCAAGTTTTTTTTTCACAAAGATGTTCCAAACGCCAATTTTTTTTCAAAGAAACAAGAGTTATTGAGTGGGTCAGCCTAATATTCAAGCCTATGGCCCTAGTATTGATATGCAATTCATGGTAAGTAAAAGTGACATCTCATTTTTCATCATTTTACTTAAATTTTTAACATTACCATGAAATGACTTAGGATGTTTGAGAGTGGTTCCAACCACATTGGACTTCATATGGAGGAAGTAGAATTTTGGATCTCACTCAAAATCCAACAGACTTATCAGTTTTTATGATTTCAAGATTGGGGGGATTGTAATGTTTCCATTGCATTTTGTCATATTCTAGGGTATGGAACTTGTATTTAATCAAGAGCACCAAGCCCTCTATGTACCTTGAACATTGGTTGTCGAACTCCTCTGTCGTGGCCCTACTAAAAATGTACCCATCACTCAAGCAAAATCTTGACTTGACATTCTACATTTTTTATATCTTATGTTAATACTTAGAGGGTGATATTAATGACAAAGATCCCAAGATAGGCAATGATTTTGATGATATGTAGTTTTCTGTTGTAGCATGATTTTTTTGGATGCTGGAGGCATGAGAACTTGTAACTTGTGGACATGTGGTTGATGAAGATTATAACTTCTAGATGATTGATATTATATGGTTTAATCCATATTTTTATGCTTTTTATATCTAATTCATAATTCTACATGCTTTTGTTGACATATATGCATTAAAATATACAAATATAATATTATATAAAAATTCGCTCTCGACTTGGGGAACTTTTGAAACTGTTGCTCCTTTGCTCCTGCCCCAACAGGCTTGCTGCGGAGGAACTGTTGGAGTGGGGGGGGCGGGGGGGGGGGGCACTGTTCGGGAATCGTCTTGTAGTAAATTCTTTGATGCTCTAGGTGTGAGTGAATTGATGTGCTATACAAAACCTCCACAACGGTCTCGAGGGTACTGGTTGGCCTTCCAAAAGGGGAGCTAAGGGGAGACCCAAGTTCTTGTTGCTCTACTATCTGAAATACCCTTTGACTTAGCTTGTCTCTTGTTGCTCTGATTGGCCGGATTGACTTGAATGTATGATGCGATTGTTTAGATTGTCCTCGAGTGAGGCGGGTTATGTAGGAACTGAGACCTGTGTCTAAAAATATCCTTGATGAAGAGGGCTAGGCATCTTTGGTTAGGATACTCGAGGAAGGTAAAGAGGGATCACCTCGACTCTTTATATAGGCAATGCTATTGTCCTATGATCTCATAGTATATGGGGCACCGAAAAATGAGGTGCATCTTGGTCTTTGGCTCTTGTAGATGGCACAACTAGCAAACCCTATCAGAGTATGGTAGATGGTGATTTGTCTCCACCCGAAGTTGATGGGACCCAACACAAAGTTGTTGAAATTTGGATAGCTTCGGGATGAATTTCCCCAAAGGGTAACCCAGCCACCCCAAAGAAGCCCATCATACCCCAAAGGTGAATCCAAAATTAATAAAAGAAATATTATTATTAATGGGCATGACTTTCTTAGTTGATATGACATATTTATGTGGGCAAGCAATGGTAAATATATTCAAAGCGAAATGAAATTTGAATGTAACAAATTTCCCTCCTAAACTCTAAAGTCAGCTCCATTATTCATGGATCTCTTTCACCCATCAAATGCTTATATAATAAGAATGTTATGGCTCATTTTGATATATGCTCATTCATTAGCTCGATCTAAGATTTTAGTGGAAAGTGAGCTCTATCCTAGTGCATAAGAATGGTTTATCACAGTAATTTATCTTTGGATCTTTTGCGGCTCATCGATGATATTTTTTGCAACTTTCCTATGACTCTTATACGACAACTCTATGGCTTGCATATCTCTACAACTCATATTTCCTCTATGGTTCATAGCTCGTATTTGTTTCTTTTTAGATCGCATTACAATTTCCTGCAGTTTTGATTGCTCCTTGTGGCTTGAGTTGAATTCTTTATGGCTCACTATTCTTTGTGCTTCGCTATATTCATGATGGCTAAGTTTTGTGGCTCGCATTCATAACCTTGGTGGCCGGCATGCTCATCTCTGTGATCACATATCTGTGGAGTGCTATTTTAGATTGTCTTTATCTATGGTTCGTAATACTTTCTCTGAGATAGTGACTCATCGTAGAGAGGTTCAAATTACCTTTGTGGCCCATTGTCTACTTTATGAGACTTGCATATGATCTACAGAGGCTTGATGACATCATATTAAGTATTGGCTCTATGGCATTGCTTTATACATAGGCTCGTTGATATTGCATTAATACTGGTGGTTGGCATCTTCTATGGTTCAAATAAACATTGATTTGCACTCTTCAGTTCTATGCAATGTTGCAGGATCCTTCCCCTGGATTTAAAGGTGGAACAACTACCGATCCTTTGGCGAAAAAATCGGATCCGTCATTTTTCAGTGATTCCTGGAAAATCGAAACTGCGCAAGATTCACGGTTTTGGATGCTCGATCCACGGATCTAGAAAGGATCGACTGAGGATCAGTGGAGGTTCGGGAGTGGATCGGGAGAAGGTGGACGGATCCTTGCGAGTGCCATTTTTTTTTTTGCTTTCAAGTTGGGTTTAAAGGGGGCTTAGGTGAGTTGAGAGTGAGTTAGGGAAGATAGAGGATGGGATTAGATGCTCCTTAATGGTAATGTCGATTCTTAAAGTAAAAGTGACATTCTCCTTTATCTTTCATTTTCATCCTTTTACTTAAATTTTTAACATTACCATGAAATGGCTCAGGATAATTGAGACTTTATATGGAGAAAATAGGATTTCATATCCCATTCAAAATTCAGCAAACTCAACGGTTTTCAAGATTTCTGGATCAATGGGACTGTGGCATTTCATTGGATTGTATCATGTATGAGTCTATGTGATTAGCATTTAATCAAGAGCACCAAGTCCCATATGTACCCCAGTGTTGGTGGTGTTGATTGTTGACCTCCTTCGTCATGGCCTTAGCAAAAAATTACCCTTCACTCAAGTCAAAATCATTGATTAGGCATGTTAAGCTTTCTCTACCATATTATAAAGCTTGGATTAGACCGTTTGATCAAAATTGAGCAATGTTGACTAATATCCCTAGAGAATCAAAGTAGAGGCAAAGGCTAGACAAGAAAAGAGGAATCTATATTCTAGATGATTGATGCTCGAACAATTAATCATTGATGTACAATGGATGCCATATCTATCTTGATTTATGTACATATATGCATGTTTTCATATCTTCGACAACTAATTTGGTATTTTGGATGTTTTTTTTAAAAATTTAAATGCAAAAATATATAATAAAATATGTATATATAATAGGCGCTTCTGAGACACTTTGCTTTCTAGATTTTTGGAAAATGACACTTTTGATGCTTCCCTTCCAAAAAACTTCCCCGCTTCATCCCCACTTTGTGCAACATTGGTTCTATGGTTCACTCTTCTCTCTATGTATCTCATGACAACGACCTTTGGTATGACAACACCCTTGGATATGGCAGTTATATTTGTTACTTATGGCTGCTATAAATAAAATATGACATAGTAACTTTGACATGGCAATAACCTAGTATAAAAATGAAATTTGATGTGGCATTAACCTAGTATAAAAATGAAATTTGATGTGGCATTAACCTAGTATGACTATGACAATGATTACAGTGTTCTTGGTGGCAGTGTGTTGTTTAGGCAGTAACCTATATCAGTGACCTTAACATGACTGTAACCTTGTATAGCAATATCCTTGACATTACAGTGACTTTGTGACCTTGATGTAAGAACAATAATCTATGGATAATGAGTTGAAACTGATGTGTAACAGTGATCTTGATATCATACTTGATATTAGTGATGACTTGCTTTTGTTGGCAGTGACCTTGTTATATGGCAGAGACCTCAATATGGCAGATATGGCAGTAACCTCTATATGGCATACATGACAGTGATCTTGATATGACAGTGTCCTTGACATAACAGTATGGTTGTGAAATTGACGTTGATGACAATGACAACATGATGGATAATAGATGTGATGGGGTCTCTATGGCAGATGTGATATTTTATATGATAGTGACATGGTAGCAGCTCTCTCGGACTTGTTTCGTTCAGTTCACAAACAAAGTTGTGAACTGATTTGGGTTGGTCCTAGGAGGCCTAATGTGATTGTTATTTCTCATTCTCATTGTACTTTGTATCTCAATTGAACAATTGATGAATATCTAATAAGCGGAGGCTTTGGTTGGGTTTTACCCACTGTTTTAAAAATTGGCTGAATCGACTCCGAAATGGCCGAGTTAGATCAAGTCGTTGCATGACTGGGTTGACTTGGCGGCTAGCTTGGTTTGGTCGGTCGGGTTGTTATCGAGTCGGCCGAGTCAGTTACCAACCTGGCTAGCTCAGTAACAATCTGGTTGGCTCCGCTGAGTCCGAGCCAACTCGGTCGACTCGGTGGGAGCGGTCGTAAAGCACATTTTTTTTCAACTTGGGTTTTTGGGGACCCCAAAGCTCATTCTAATGTGCCTTTGGGTTATTTGGAGTCCATTTCCCTCTCCCAAACCCTATAAAACCTACTCAACCACTCTCATTTCCTCACAACCATCTCATTGCATTTGAGTGAGAATTTGTGAGGAGTTTGTGAAGAGTTGTCGAGTTCGTTTTTGGAGCAGCAGTGGGGAGTCTTGGGCAAGCATTGGAGCAGGAGTGAGGAGTTTCTTGGGTAGCCATCAGAGCAACATTGAGGAGTTGGTTTGTTGGAGCAACTTTGAGGAGGTAGTTTGTGCCTAAAGGTATTTTTTTTCACTTCTAAATACTATTTTTGCTTATTTATTTTTTTGTGCAAATCTGGAAATTGAAAAGAGTGTTTTTTGTGAAAGAAATGAACATTGAAGCAATGCTATTTTTTTTTGTTTTCATTTTCAGATTTTTTCCTTTCATTTCCAAGTCAAAAAATGGCATCAAGAGTGAAAGATGCTGCTTGGGCATATGTTGAAATGGTTGATAGTCAAATGCATTGCAAATTTTGCCATAGAAAAATTAGGGATGGTCCTAGGGGCATTAATAGGCTGAAACAACACTTGGCAAGGATTAGAGGCCAAATTACTCCATGTGAATCACCACAAATTGGGGGATTAGGAAGGAGTTGTTAAATAGCTTTGAGAAGTTTAAAGAAGAAAAGGCCAGGCAAAAAGAAATAGAGGCTGAAATTGGGAGGAAGAGGAGTATACAAAAAATGATGGCTACCAACCCCCATTTTGATTTTGAGGGTTCTTCTTCTATCCCTTGTACTGATGCATCCAACCCCTTCTGATATGTTCCTCCCTCTATGGAGTCGATTCAAGAAAAGGGTAGGGGTAAAATGAAAAAGAAGGGTGATATGAATATCAAAAGTTATTTCACTGTCACACCCTCCTCTCTATCAGATGCACATGGTCCTGAAGCTAGTAGAACTTTGCAACCCACTTTAGATGACCATTGGAAGAAAGAATTGAGGGAGACTGCTTGTGATTACATATGTAGATGGTGGTATGATGCTGATATCCCCTTCAATGCTTCCCGTTCACCATATTATGAGCCTATGTTTGATGCCATATTTGCTGCTGGAAAAGGCTTCAAAGGCCCTATTATGCATGAGATAAGGGGGTATCATTTGCAGAAAGAAATTTCCTCCATTAATGAGTATTTGAAAGATTTCAAAGACTCATGGGCAAGAACAGGATGTACCATCATGTTAGATGGATGGACTGATCAAAGGAATCGTAACATCATAAATTTTCTTATCTTCTGCCCACAGGGAACCATGTTTCTAAAATCAGTTGATGCATCTCATAGGGTGAAAGATGGACAATTGTTGTTTCAGCTATTGGATGAGGTTGTTGAGGAGGTGGGGGTGGCTAATGTTGTTCAAGTCATCATAGATAATGCCTCTAACTATGTTCTTGTTGGTAAACTGTTAGAGAAAAAACACAAAACCATCTTCTGGGCCCCATGTGCTGCACATTGCATAGGCCTCATGCTTGAGGATATTGGCAAATTAGATTGGGTCAAAAACACTATAGATCATGCCAAAAGCATAACAAAATTTATCTACAATCATTCATAGATTTTGAGCCTTATGTGGAGACACACAAGGGGCAGGGATATTATTAGGCCTGCCATCACTAGATTTGCTACTCATTTTTTGACATTGCAATCTATGTTTTCACAACATAGAAACTTGCAAAAGATATTTTCCAGTGATGAATGGAATCAAAGCCAATGGTCTCTCAAACAGGAAGACAAAGAATTGAAGAAGAAAGTTAATGAAGAAATATTTTGGAGAAAGGCAATAGAGATTGTGAAGGTTGCTAAGCCATTGGTTAAGTTGTTGCGGTTGGTGGATGGGGAAAGATTGGCTATGGGCTTCATTTATGAGGCTATGGATCAAGCAAAGGAGCAAATAAAGAGGGCATACAAGGATAAAGTGGCTAAGTATGGGTTCATTTGGGCAATAATCGATAAAAGATGGAACAATCAACTCCATTGACCTATCCATGCAACTGGGTATTTTTTGAACCCACAGTATCATTATAAAGCTCAGGCGGCAGGAGATTTTAGTGGGGAGGTTAGAGATGGATTGATTGACTGCATTGATTGCATGATCCCATTGGAGTGATCAACTAGAGATACACCGACATATCACAACCTTTAGCAAAGCCATAGGTACCTTTGGGAAGAACCTAGATTGCAAGGGAAGCAGATGATTCAGATAAACAAAAATTTCAATTTTCAAATTCTTAATACTTATTTTGTTAAATTGTTTATAATTTGAAAGTTGGATATAATTTGTTGAACTAACTCATTACACTACTATGTTTTTTGTAGCACAATGGTGGGAGGTTTTTGGTAGCCATTGTCCTCAATTGCAGAAGTTTGCATTTCGTATTTTGAGTCAAACTTGTAGTGTTGCTGGGTGTGAGCGCGATTGGTTTGTCTTTGAGAGGATTCACACGAATAAGAGAAACCATTTAGATCAAAAACGGTTAAATGATCTAGTCTATGTCCAATACAACCTTCGACTCAAACACAACCAATTGCTGAACAAAAGACCTGATTAAGATCCCATTGTGTTGGAAGATATTGATCCAACATCAGATTGGGTAGTGGAGAGTCATCCAGCAGAGTTTGATTCTGATGAGGATCTTGATTTGGATTTACAAACGATGGCATCACTTGAACAAAATGTTCAGTTGAATGCAGATCCACTTGTACCAGCCTTAGGCCCAGCCCCAAGTCCTCCAATTGCAGGTGCTTCCTTTGCTTGACCACGACGGAAGCTGAAGCATAAGAACTGGTATTGAAGCAAGAAAACTGATAGCTTGGGAACTTGAATGTAAAAATACACGAGGTATTTAAAATAATAATTTATTAATATATATAAAATTGTACAAGTGATGAATGATACAATGAGAACCCACATTTATACACCTAAGCAAGTGTTCTTTCGTGAATGGGCATGTCTTTTAGACATGCCTTTTCACTTAACTTAATGATTATTTAACTTAATTAATATTTGATTATTTAATATTTATATTTATTTTATTTATTTACTTGTTATGAATTATATTCATAACATAGCCCCTTCCTTTAGAAGATTTGTCCTCAAAGCTATATTGCTGCGGATTTTCTTCACTTAGTGTCTGTCGTCTCGATGTATATGATCTGGTCATCCCCTCGTCATGTAGCTCATCAAAACTATTCCCTTCGATTTTATTTTTTATTTTTTATTTTTGTAACTCTAAATTTTATTCTTATTTTTTTAATGCGGTCTTAAAGCTAGATTTTCTCTATGTTCACTTTTTTTTTTTTTTTAATCTAAAAACTCCTTTTTTATATATTTTTTTTTAAATGCAATTTTTTTTTAGTTTTTCTCTAATTTTTTTTCTATATATATATTTATAACTCTAATATTTTTTATAACTATATATATAATATATATATTATAAGGTTTATAGTTTATATATACTATGTGGTTATATAAACTTTATACGTGTATATATATCTATATATATATATTTTAAAACCTTATTAACAAACCGATGGGTGTATGACCAACAGTCGTGGCGTATTAGTGGGGAGTTTTTATGGAGTTTCGAAATAGTAAGCAATTTTGTCTCTAGGTTGACGGAGACCATTAAAAGTTGAGACCACATCTGATCACATCGTACACATGCACGAGAGGACTCTCTATCAACGTTGGCACAACGACCATCCACACCCGTCGCTCTTGTTGCATGCTAAAAACCAGTGTCATGGTTATTCCCCCCATTTCCGTCTTGTACAGCTAGAGTGTAAAAATAACCGTTGCAGAAAATTAATTGATTTTTAATCGCACATGCGCTAGGAAATGTCCAACGATCCTTCATGATTTTGTAGAGGAATCGTATATTTCAACGCTGGCTACGTTTGTGTCACGGGCAGACCCGATTATGACCACATTGTAGATACCTGCTTCATTGATATTGTTGGTAGCCTGGCCTTTGGAGATGCCACACTTACGAATTGTTACAATGGATAGGGGAGGGGGAAGTTTGAGGAACCTTTCCGCGAAAGGATTAAATACGAAGATGGAAGCACGTAATACTCCAGGCTAGAATAACAATATTCTCCCTCCAGTAGATCCTCACAGAGACACATCACCATTTAGGAAGGAAAGGGAGAAATGGACCTTCTAAGTCTTCGTGTAGAAGCAATAAGCTTAACATAGCTGTGAGTGGCCTTGGTGCAACAAAAGTAGCCATGGGTTCCTGTTAATCGGAGCCTTAACCCAAAGCCCACTCAGGAATTTGCTGGATGAAAAGAGGTCATTCCATTCCAAGCACACCTTCTAATATACAGTAAGGCATTCTGCAAGCAGCCAAGCCAAAGCTTTCTCTTGCAAATCCTGAGGCAACCCATTCCACCACGCATCGTCAGTAGAACTTGAGCAGTTCTCCTCCCGGTTTGCCATTTCAGCTGTCAATACAATTTTGACGAGTTGGGCCTCGACAAAGAACAAAGGAATACAATCATTAAAGGCCTCTCCAAGAGGCACTTTGGAAGGAATTAAGTTTGCAAGAGGTTGACCAAGCTTCATAACACCTTCCTTGAGATTCTCTTTGTCTTCTTCAAAGTTAGTGTTATATTCATGATTGAATTGAAGAAGTTCCTTTTCATGTTCTTTTAAAAATTCCAAAAATTTAGGATCCTTATGTTTAAGTATTGCTAACTGTTTCTTGTGCTCATCAATCTTTAACTGCAGTGTCTTAGTTTGGCCTTGCAAAGCATTACCAGCATCGTCTTCTTTTTCTAAATTATCTTTTGCAAATTCACTTCTAAATATATCTAAGAAGTCATTCTCTTACTCCCAGGGTAGACCACTCCTTTTTGATACTGTGTCCTCAATGGGAGTATCATCTTCAGTGCCTTGTTCTTCCATCCTAACTTTTGCCATAGCCGCAACATCTTCAACCTTACCTTATGAAATTTTGGCTCCAGAATCTTCTACAACACTCTCATCCGTATCAAGATTAGCTTCATCGAAATCATTATCTTAATCTAGATCATCCTTATTCACATCAAGACCATCTTTATCTGGATCCTCATCTTGATCTGTATGCGCTTCATTGGAATCATTATCTAGATCAATTTCCTTGTTATTGTTTTCCTTTCGACATGCTTTAACTTCTACAATTGATTTTTCTAAACGCTGAAATGCTTTTTGAATTTCACTAAACTGCTGAACGCATTCAGGACGTGAACGTAATGGCACATTGTGTGGCGAACAACGTTCAAAGACTCGCATGATTATATTGCGTGCCATGGTTCTGATACCACTGAAGCATAAAAACTGGTACTGAAGCAAGAAAACTGATAGCTTGGAAACTTGAATGGTAAAAATACACGAGGTATTTAAAATAATAATTTATTTATAAATATATATAATATATATATAAATTGTACAAGTGATGAATGTTACAATGAAGACCCACATATATATACCTAAGCAAGTGTCCTTTCGTGAATGGGCATGTCTTTTCACTTAACTTAATGACTATTTAATCTAATTAATATTTATATTTATTTTATTTATTTACTTGTTATGAATTATATTCATAACAGAAGCACATATCTCACCTATCTCAGCGTGTAGCTGCTGCACAACCTGCTAGTGCTACCACTTCTACAATTGCAGTTGGAGATGATGACGAGGAGGAGCCATGGGTTTCCCTGTCCGACTCTGATTAAGTCACTGAGCCAGATGATGTTGGCTCCTCTAGCAGTAGCCAGTAGTACTTGTCAGTGGTGACTAGTGATGTTTCACAGTTTACTTTTGTTGTAAAGGACATTTCTAGCCTCCTTGGTTATGTGTTTTTGTTTTGATCTCTATATCATCATCATGTATGTATTGGATAGTGCACTGGGTGCCATTTTGATATAAATTATAATGGATATATTCATGAGCCTACTTTGATCATATGTTGTCTTCTATCTATATTCTAAAGCTTTGTGTTTGGAAACATGAATGAAAATCTTTAAAATATTGTTTTTTTTTGTTCTTTGTTTCTATAAAAAAATAAATATTTAATGTATTCTTTACAACGACCGAGTCATTGAAATCAATCCAGCCGAGTCGGAGTCAGAGTCGGAGTCCACTCTCTGCCGAGTTGGAGTCGGAGTTTTAAAACATTGGTTTTACCCCTTGTGGGGTTTTGCCCTGGTCTCTGACCTAATTCTTGGTGCCTCTATTGTATATGATTTTCTTCTAGTGTTTTTTATTGTTTCGCTGCATTGTTGATGTTATTGTTCTCTCTATATAATTGCTAATGATGATAAGATGTAATGGGGTGAATGTAATGTGAAAATGCTATTTTTTTTTGAAAATGCAATTATCTACAACAGAGAACAATCAAGCCCAAAAAATTAACATGGTATCAGAGCTGCGCTGAAGAAAAGCCGTTGAGTTCATCCTCTATGAAGACACCAATGGATCAAGTAGAGTGAAAGAAATGAAGATGGCAGAGACCTAAAAGAATGTTTATGTTTGAAAGAAACCTTAGGAAACCCTTGTTCTTAGTTTTTGTAGCATCTGATGTGTTCTAGCCACAAAATTTTGTAGAGAGACTAGAATACACGAGATCTCCAAAATCCAAAAATTGTTTCTGGAAATTCCTCCTAGAAATGACTTAATTAGATTATTAACCAATTTTTAAATATTTCATAAGTCTAAAATTAGGGAACATGGTTAATTAATTAGTATTAATGAAGTCAAGGCGTGAATCATCTGAAAACTCATACGGATCAATTCAAAGATGATGTTAGCCATTGAATATATTTTAATCTTGGCCGTTTGTGCTCCAACAGAGGATTATAAGAGGAGGTCGATGTGGTGATGGAGAAGACACTTCAGCAGTGTGATTTCTGAGCAAATCGATTTCTAGAGTCGCAACGGTCAGTTGCCAGAGAGAGCTAGATATTGAAGCAGTGAGAGGGGCAGAGACAATGAAGCCGAAGGAAGATTTCCAAGATTTGGTGAGTGCATTGTAGAGAAAGGCCAAGATTTCTCTAAGAAGCTGCATAGAGGCAACACAAAAGCTTCATTGAGCAATTCGATTTTGCTAGGGTGAAGTTGGTTTTCAGTTCCAAAGGTTGAAAAGTATTTCTAGAGTGCCGGAGGGTCAGTTTCCCAGTCAATAGAAGGAAAGACGACTTGATCTTCAGTTGTTCCAGGCTAAGTGTGTAGCAAATTGAGTAGAGGTGATGCAGTAGCTGCATAGAACAAGGAGGACGACTTGATTTTCAGTAAGCAATCAAGAGCCGGGATGATCCAGGTGGATGTTGGTGGCCACCCACCTATCCCACCTGGACCCCCACAACTGTCTCTTTCAGTTTTCTAGTTTCTGTAATTGTAGCACAATTTACTATTTTTAGCAGTTTTTCAGGTCCTGAACTTCTGGAGCCGTTTTGAGGCCCTAAACGACGTTTTTTGGGAAATTTGGGAGCAACATCGGTCCATGGACCGATGTTGCTCTTCCCAAAGTTATAGTTCTCGGATAGATCTTTCTAACGAGCTATTGTATGCGTCAAACGAAGATCGGGTGCCAAAGTTACGACCACTGGAAGTTGATGTACCAATTTACCCAAAACGGGGCCCACGATTTGGCGTTTCATCTTCTAGGGTTAGGCTTTGGGGATGTTAAGGGTTTTTCCATTGTTTCTCAACAATAAATAGGCCTTTGAGCCTCATTGTAACACAGTTCAGAGGCATGTAGCCGCCACATCTCTTCTCAGAGATAAGCTACCATTGCCCTAGCTGGTGTATTTCCATTGCTGTTTGTAAGCAGATTTCAGTATTTTACATTAATGAAATGAAGTATTATTTCCACTGCATCTCTGTGTTTATGGTTATCTCTGTAATATGTTGCGTTCCTGTTTAAATCCATATCACGGGATTGCTTGGAGTGAGGGTAAATTCCCTCAAGATATTTTTGCTAGTATTTTCTCTGCAAGATTGTGAGTATTCGACATCCAAATTGTATGCAAATTATTTCACTGCTGCTTAATAATAAGACCCTCAGCTGCTGCACTGGTTTTCCCAAGTTGGGTTTTTCCGGGGTCTTTTATCCAAAAATAATTGTGTTATTTTTATGTGTGTATGCTAGCATTTCTTCCAACGTTTATTCTTTCGCAGTTTTATTTGTGTAGATTGTAGTGTGATTTATTCGGTATTTGTTGTAGCAAACAACAAATAAATTGTAAAATAAAATTAACAATTAGGAGAATAATTTCTAGTTGCTGCAATACGATTCCATTTTGAAAATTTCACATGGTTTCAAAGCGTAGTTGATCAGCGGGAGAGCTCAGAGGCGAAAAGAGAAGGAATTTCGCTGCTCATTGTGGACAACATGCGGAAATTCTCAAGGGCAGCACAACCATTCAACCAGGAGGTCGAGTTACTTGTGGAGGTTCGATTATTCTGAGTGAGGGGCAGAACAATTCGATCCTACCAGATTGTGTGATTTTAGAGGCAAAGGTAGCATCTCAAATTTTTTCGTTGAGCAGATCTCTAGCTGGACGCAGAGGTTTTACAACAGTACGCTAGAATAGAGTCAACGTCAGGTGGAAGAGAGAAGAGCACACACAAAGGGAAAATTTACTTCAGGGAACTCCTAGTCTCAAGAAGTTCAACTTTTCCTTGCAGATCATCAGTTGTTGTGAGCAATTATTCTCACTCTAGAATGGAGTGTGAATAGTAGAGCAACAACTAAGTAGAAGGAAAGAGTAGGTTTTCGACAAATTGTTGAGATGGCTGCTGTTGGGCTTCGTGATCAGGACAGTTTGGATGGAGCTTCTAACTATGTCATCTGAAAGGAAAGGATGTTCTTCCTTCTAGATGAATATGGCCTGAAAGCCTATATTGATGCAGTGGTAGCAATTCCCATGGATGCAAATCAACTGAAAGAGTACAAAAAGGAGATGGCACAAGCAAAGAGGTTGATCCTAGATGGAGTTCAGGTTCATATTGTCTCACATATAGTGGGCAAGGGAACAAACGAAGAGATGTGGGAGACTCTCTTCACGCTATACCAAGGTACTTCTGAGCAGCGAAAGATATACTTAGAGGAGAAGCCGAGATGCATTAAGATGCAGAAGGGGGAAGGCATAGATTTGTTCCTTACCAGGATATAGGAGGTCCAAGATCAATTGTCCGCTATTGGAGCAACGCCTCAACCCACAGAGCTAGTGCGATTGGCACTCAATTATGTCTCAGAGGAGTGGCAGGTACTTGTCCAAAGTATCTTGGGCAGAGATAGCTTTCCAAGGTGGGGCAGGATGTGGGTCGATTTGCAGCAGGAGGAGCTGAGACGAGCTCTGTTAAAGATCTCCATCAATGGAAGTTGTAGTAGATCGAAGTAGGTGAAGGAAGAGGAGAATGTGACCCTCGGTCTAAGGGTCCCAATCAAGGACAAGGGGAGTAAGGGAAGAAGAAGGACCTGTCAAAGGTCAAGTGCTTCAGATGTGGTGAGCTTGGCCACTACAGTACCTAGTGTCCTCTAAGGAAGAAGGACAAGTAGGAGAAGCAAGACCAGTAGGCAGCTTCAACAGAGATTGATACGCTGTCTTCTAGACTGGAGGAAGACTTCACCATGTTTGCTGATATACGTCCAGGAGTGAGGTGGGGAGCTTCATGTTGTAGCCCCAGAGTGCTACAGATGGGCAGGTTCCTTGAGGAGTCCACCTCATGGATCATTACCTAGCTACGGGGGCCCACAATATAGAGTAGAAAGATGTATCAACAATAGTTTATGCAGTCAGATGCTAGAATGAGTTGTAGAGACTAATAACAGTCAGATGCTGGGGAGTGCAGTATAATTGGCACAAAGTCAGCAGCAACACACAGTCTTCAGTGGATAGTGCAGAGGCTAGTAGCACTTAGAGACTTGGGTGACAGATGCATCATATTGATCACAATTGTTTCAGTATTTTGGATGCTTTTTAGTCGTAGATGTTTCAGTTGCAGCAACAACCGATGAGAGGGAGTTGCAGTGTAGATGCAGTGTTGGTAGCAGTTCAACAGAGTTGACAACAACATAGATGTTGCGTATATTAGAGTTGCGCAGTGGTTGGTGGGTAGTATGGCAAGACATCAACAACGTGACAAGAGATGATGCTGAGACAGGGTGTAGCTACAGGGTCTATAGTAGCACTAGAATGCATTCCTCGCTAAGAGGGAGCGTTAATGTTTGTAGCATGGGATGTGTTCTAGCCACAAAATTTTGTGGAGAGGCTAGAATACCTGAGATCTCCAAAACCCAGAAATTGTTTATGGAAATTTCGCCTAGAAATGACTTAATTAGATTATTAACCAATGTTTAAATATTTCCTAAGTCTAAACTTTAGGGAATATGGTTAATCAATCAGTATTAATTAAGTCAAGACGTGAATCGTCTAGAAACTCACATGATCGATCTAGAGATTATCCTAGCCATCGATCATGTTTTAATCTTGGCCGTTGGTGCTCCAATAGAGGATTATAAGAGGAGGTCGATGTGGTGATGGAGAAGACACTTCAATAGTTCGATTTCTAAGTAGTTGATTTATGAGCAAATCGATTTCTAGAGTAGCAACAGTCAGTTGCCGGAGAGAGAGCTAGAGATCAAAGCAATGAGAGAGGGGTAGAGATAGTGAAGCCGAAGGAATATTTGCAGATCGGGTGAGTGCCTTGTGGAGAAAGGTCGAGATTTCTTCGGGAAGTTGTGCAAAGGCAACGTAGAAGGTTCAGTGAGCAATTCGATTTTGCTGGGGTGAAGCTGCGTTTTAGTTCTAGAGGCCGGAAAGTATTTCCATAGTGCTGAAGGGTTAGTTTCCCGGTCAATAGAAGGTAGGACGACTTGATCTTTAGTTGTTTCGGGCTAAGTTTGTAGCAAACTGCGTGTAAAAATTTTTGTTTTCCCACCCCGGTTTTCAGTTTCTCCTTATTTCTCCCATGTAGTTAAATGCCCTTTCCCATAAACATACATTCAACAAGCTGAAAAAAATAAATTTGCTGAAAACACAAATTCTGGAAAATTTACAGAACACTGGAAATTGCAGAAATAAAAATCAGCAGTAATAAATAACCATTAAAAGACATTAAAACATTGATATTTTTGGTCAACGTGACCCTGGAAAAACCCCCTACAACTCTTGGGGAAAACCAGTTTGAGAGCTCTTCTTTATTTCTGGAAAATGCCTTTTTACAGCGAGAAAATTTCAGCAAAATAAAATTTCCAGCAAGCAAACTTATCTGTTTTCAGCCCAACAGACAACCTGGAAACTTGCTGTACGCGCGGTACGGATCGTACGGATGTACGAACCATACGGACTGTACGGACGTACGGACCATACAGACTGTACGGACTGTACGGACAAACCTCGATTTTTGTGCCGAAAATCACTTCCTCGATATTTGTGCCCAAAAATCAGTTTTTTCTCAAATTTTCAGCAAAAAATCAGCTTTTTCTGCTTGTTCTTTCTACTGTTCTGATTGGCTGAAGAGCTGCTTGGTATGTGTGCCAAACTGCTGCCTCTTTCTCCTTCCTGTCCAGAAATCTCCCTTGCTCTCTTGCTCTCCTTCTCCCAATCTGCTCATGAAAGAATGAATGATTTTTTTCCTCCTTTTCCTCCTTTAAACCAACCCTAAATGACTTTTGGGTGATCCCTAAATCCAATGGCTGAGATAAATTTAGATCAATGGCTGAGATTAAATGCACAATTAAATCTCACTTTCTATTTTTTAATTCACCCACTTAATAAAGACCCACTTAGTCATTTATTTCCAAAGTCACTTTTCCTTTCTAATTTTTCATTGACTTTATAAAAGTCACTTTAAAAATTAGACTTAGTAACTTTATCACTTAAAGTCACTTTTAAATTAGATTTTAACTTTATAAAAATTATAGAGTCACTTTAGGAGAAAAATTAAAATCTTTTGGACACTTTTCCCTAGGCCAAAGATCAAAGCCTAAAGGAACCACCTGTCCTCCGGTACCAAATTTCAACACTCCCTCTTACCGAGAAGGTGTTCCTCACCACACCCATCTTGTCTCTGAAGTAAACATGCTTGCCCCGTGGTAAGGCTTTGGTAAGAATGTCTGCTACCTGCTCATCAGTGGAAATATACTCAAGCTTCACAGCTCCCTTCTGAACATAATCTCTGATGAAATGATATCTGATCCCGATATGCTTTGACCTGTCATGAAATACTGGATTCTCCGTGAGTTTAATGCAACTCTGATTATCACAGTAGATCACTGAAGGTCTCAACGGCTGACCAAATAAGCTAAACAACATCTTGCGAAGCCAGATGGCCTCACAACTAGCTAGACTGGCTGCCATATACTCTGCTTCTGCTGAACTCAGTGCTACTGACTGCTGCTTCCGGCTGAACCATGGCACTACTGCTGA
>APFE030743025.1:78080-110830 GCA_000404065.3 Pinus taeda | reverse complement strand
CTTCCTATCAAAAGCACACCCTGCCCAATCAGAATCAGTGTATCCCACCAATCTCACTCCATCTCCCTGCCTGTAGTCCAGACCATAATCCACTGTCCCCTGCAAGTACCGCAAAATGTGTTTTGCAGCCACCCAGTGAACCTTCCTAGGCTCACACATAAACTGACTCATCGTGTTGACTGCAAAACAGATATCTGGTCTATTGTTGACCAAATACATCAAGGAACCAATCAGCTGCCTGTACAATGTGGGATCCACCAACTCGGAATCCGAAGCATGAAGCTTCTTCCAGTTGGTAATCATCGGTGTCGACATGGGTCTACAATCCTCCATGTGGAATCCGCTAAGGATGTCCACAATATACTTCTCCTGCCCCAGGAAGAAATGCCCCTCCTCCTGCCACACCTCCAAACCCAAATTTGAATGTAAAGAATTTCCATACTAAACTCTAAAGTCAGCTCCACTCTCTTTAACCCATCAAATGCTTATATAATAAGAACATTATGGCTGATTTTGATATATGCTCATTCACTAGCTTTGTCTGAAATTTTGGTGCAAAGTGAGGGTTTTGTCCCAATGTATTATAACAGTAATTTATCTTTGGATCTTCCTTGGCTCATCTATGATATTTTCTGCGGTTCATCTATGATATTTTCTGTGGCTCTCTTATGACTCTTATACAACAACTCTATGGCTCGCATATCTCTACATCTCATATTTCCTTAGTGGCGCGTAACTCATATTTGTTTCTTTTTGGCTCGCATTACAATTTCTTGCAGTTTAGATCGCTCCTTGTGGCTTGAGTTGAATTCTCTATGGCTCACTATTCTTTATGCTCCGCTATTTTCACAATGACTGGGTTTTGTGGCTTGCATTCATAACCTTGGTGGCTGACATGCTCATCTCTGTGATCGCATATTCGTGGAGTGCTATTTTTGATTGTCTTTATCTATGGCTCGTAATTCTTTCTCTAAGAAAGCAACTGATCGCAAAGAGGTTTGCATTACCTTTGTGGTTTGCTGTCTACTTTATGAGACTTGCATATGATCTATAGAGGCTCGAATCTCAATGACATCATATCAAGTATTGGCTCAATGGCATCACTTTATACATAGGCTCGTTGATATTGCATTAACACTGGTGCCTAGCATCTTCGTTGGTTAAAATAAACAGTGTCTCACATTCTTCAGTTCTATGTTTTGCTCCTCTCTATGTATCTCATGACAACGACCTTTGGTATGGGCATAAACCCTTAGATATGGCAGTTATATTTGTTACTTATGGCTTCTATAATAATATAAGACAGAGTAACTTTGACATAGCAATAACCTAATATAACAATGAAATCTGATATGGCATTAACCTAGTATGACTATGACAATGATTACAATATTCTTGGTGGTAGTGTGTTGTTTAGATAGTAACCTATATCAGTGACATGAATGTAGTGACCTTAACATGACTGTAACCTTGTATAGCAATATCCTTGACAATACAGTTTCTTTGTGACCTTGATGCAAGAACAATAATCTATGGACAGTGAGTTGAAAGTGATGTGTAATAGTGATCTTGATATCATACTTGATATCAATGGTGACTTGCTCTTGTTGGCAATGACCTTGCTATATTGCAAAGACCTCAATATGGCAGTAACCTATATATGGCATACATGACAGTGATCTTGTTATGACGGTGTCCTTGACATAACAGTATGGCTGTGAAAGTGACCTTGATGACAGTGATAACATGATGGATGACAAATGTGACAATGTCTCTTTGACAGGTGTGATATTGTATATGTCAGTGATATGATAACAACTCCATCTGACTTTTTTTGTTCAATTCACAAATGAAGTTGTGAAATGACTTGGGTTAGCCTTAGGAGGCCTGATGTGATTGTTATTTCTCATTCTCATTGTACTTTGTATCTCAACTGAACAATTGATGAATATCTAATAGAAGAAGAATCTTGTTTGGTTTTCCCCCTTGTGGGGTTTTTCCCTGGTGTCTGACCTAACTCCTGGTGTCTCTATTGTGTATGGTTGTCTTCTATTGTTCTTTATTGTTCTTTTGCATTGTTGATGTTATTGTTCTCTCTACATAATTGCTAATGATGATAAGATGTAATGGGGTGAATGTAATGTGTAAATGCTGAAAAGTTCTGAAAACACAATTATCTGCCTTAGAGAACACTCAAGCCCTAAAAATTAACAAAATTTTCCCAGTGGGATCATGAGTCAGTGCATCTAGTTCCTGTGAGTATAAGGGAGCGAACGATGAGGCCATCTTGTAGCTCCAAAAATTTCTCTAGGTGGAAGGACATCCGAGGCTCATTGAGGGTGACGTCTAAGTGACCTAAATGTATAATCTGTAATATCCTATCCACTGCCCTGATTTCGTATTTGCCGAGTCGATAATAGAAGTGTTGGTTCGTCAATAGAGAAACTAAACAGAGGAAGGTGCTCTAGGAAGATGGTCATCAACTAAAGGAGCCGAGATGCCTTTGCGAACTATCCACGAGCACAATCTAAAGGGGGATCCAAAGCGATGGCCTCTAAAGAATAAAGTAAAAGATAAGGGTAACTTCTCTCGGTAGCAAAGTCTTTGTAATCCCATACTATATGGAGTGATGCAACAAAACTGCAATCTAAAATCAATACGCACGGACCTGTGGGTTATGGACCCACACAACCTATCGGAAGCGTTATTGGTTGTAAACCCTAGCAACACATAAAATCAGAACCACACGGGAAACACAAGAAAACACGCTTCAACACATAAGGTCGGACTTCAAATACATTATGACCGCATCTATAAATTTCTCGGTTCCGCTCTTTTCACCCAAACTCTATCAAATCAATCTTCGCCGTCCATTGCATTCACCGATTCAACGGTTGACGTTACACCCGATCAGCGAAACTAATCGCTGATCCTACATCATAGATCATCTTGCGCAAGATCCAACGGTTCACAAGAATTTCGAAGGCACAACTTTCACGATGGTTAACCGCCCGATAAAGCGGTTTTTCCTGTCTCCATGGCTGCTACGTGTCCGGTAGTGAGTGGAATCGGGGACCCTCCTCGAAATACCATTTACCACTCTTTGGTCGCCCGATATACCACTTTCATTGTTAAAACCCGCTCTTCTCTTAATTAAGCTTACGATGCAATATAGGGTAATCCAATGGTCGGGAAGGGTTAGCTCCGTTGGTTCAAACTGGAATCAACGGCTGAGATCTTATCCGACTCAACACTGTTAAGAGCACAACGACTCGCGATTTTCCTATTAACTCAGTGTGTTCTGTTACGAAGCGTGAAAACAAAGAAATCATCAATTGAATACAAAGAAACAAAAGCACAACGAGGATTTCCACGGGATTGATAATTAATCACACACACACATCAATTATTCATAATAAAAGAGATTATAAAGTCTTGGCCTTGGCCCGATTACAACAAATAAAAGACCTCTGTTTCAACGGAAATCCACACTCCACTCAATCCTCTCTGTTCATTTTTTCCTTCTTTTTATCAATCGAATATCACTCTATTATGTGCTTAACAACTCAATCCCTATTTTTAATCAATCTAATAGCAAATCTCTAATTTCCAGCTCTACCAGACACCTTTGCTAACAACTTATCTTTGAACCTAAAATAAGACAATTTCTAACTATGACAATATTGAAATGCAACTCATTTCTTGAGAGATCCAACCCTCTCAGTAAAACTGACTTTTGACCAATCAGGTCAATCAAATTCAACTTGTTTAGCCACAACATGTGAACAAACTTTCATATTGCTGGCTAAGTCCGGATGCTCCTGCATCAAACTCCCGGGGAAGAAAAGAATTATCCCTCAGACTTTCAGGGTTTACTCCATACTTCTGCAGCTTTGCTGTTGTCAACCAACTAGCATCCTCCACTGACTGTCCTTTCCATTTGATTAGATATTGAAAATAAACCTATCCTCTAGTTCTTTTAGTAACTCTTTTCTCCAAAACAACTTCCACTTCTTTCTTAGTTGTCTTTGGCATTTGTTCTTCCTAGTTCAAGGTTTGAACTTCATCTTCTGCAGTCTCCTCCTGTAGCTCTGTCTCTGTCTCCTTGTATGGATACAACTCTGCAACATTGAATATAGGTGATATCCCAATTCCTTCTGGCAATTAAATTTCATAGGCATTACTTGAAAAGTTTCTTTTAATTCTACATGGTCCTATCTTTTTCATTTTCAGTTTATTGTAAGTCTTAGCAGGAAACCTTTCTTTTCCCAAATACACCATCACTAAATCTCCCACTTGGAATTCCTTCTCTCTTCTTTTTATATATGTTCTTAGTTTGTATTTTCCACTGCTTTCCTGCAATCTGCCTTTAACAGTTTCTTGTAGTCTCTGCATTTGCTCTGCAAACTCTTCAGCTTTTTCACTTCTGATCTCCTGTTTACCCAAATCTCTGAGCTCATACACACCTCTTGGATTCATCCCAAAAATAATCTGAAATGGACTCATCCCAATACTTAAGTTTGGAGTGTTATTATAAGCAAACTCAGCCTGAGCTAGTGCTAAATCCCACTGCTTAGGATTTTGATACACTAAACTTCTCAATATGTTTCCGAAGCTCCTGTTTACTACCTCGGTTTGTCCATCTGTTTGAGGATGGCATGCTGAACTGAAACTAAGGTTAGCTCCCAATTTCTTCCAAAGAGTTCTCCAAAAATGCCCTACAAACTTTGTATCTCTATTAGACACAATACTTATAGGCAATCCATGTAATCTTACAATTTTTGAAAAAAATTATTAGCTATATGTGTTGCATCATTAGTTTTCTTACAAGCAATGAAATGTGCCATCTTGGAAAATCCATGCTAACTGCATCCCATGGTCGGTTTGGTATTGGCAAGGGCTGGTACAATCCTGTATTCTGGATTCTCCCTTTAGCACGCTGACATATCCTGCATTTCTCAGCAAATCTTTTAATACTAGCCTGCATCTTTGGCCAATAGTAAAAAGCATTTACCTGTGCAAAGGTTTTGTCTTGTCCAAGGTGACCAGATAATCCACCACTATGTTTCTCCTTTATTATGTTTTCCCTCATAGAACATTTGGGAATGCACAACTTGTTGCCTTTAAACAATAACCCTCCTTGGATAAGATAATCTAACCTCTGACTTCTATTATGAACTATTGGATTTTGAATTGCTCTATAGATATCTTTGAAATCTGCATCATCTTTATATATTTCAACCATTTCTTCAAATCCTTCAACACCCACTTTGAATTCTTGCACAATAAAACTTACCTTGCTCAATGGATCAATGACTTTATTTGACTTATCACTCTTGTGTTTTATCACAAAAGTAAAGCTTTGCAAAAATTCTAGCCACATGGCATGTTTTTGGTTCAACTTTTGCTGGTTATTGATGAATTGTAAGGCATGATTGTCCGAATACAATATGAATTCCTTTGGCAGCAAATAATGTCTCCATTTTTTCAAGGCTTGTACAATAGCATAAAATTCTTTATCATTAGAAGAATACTTCTTCTTAGCTTCATTTAGTTTCTCACTAAAGTATCCTATTGGTCTCTGTTTTTGACTCAAAACTGCTCCAATTGCAACTCCACTAGCATCTGTTTCAACTTGAAATAGCTTTTCAAAATCAGGTAAAGTCAAAATTGGTTTCTCTGTGATTTTCTCCTTCAGCAACTTAAAATTCCTATTTGCTGCTTCTGTCCACTTGAATGGTTGATTAGTCTCCTTGATTGTTTCAAGAATTGGTGCACAAATTTGACTAAAACCTTTGATAAATTTCCTATAAAAACTTGTAAGATCATGAAAGCTTCTTACCTCGAATATATTCCTTGGAATAGGCCAGTTCCAAATTACTTGGACTTTCTCTGGATCCATTTTCAATCCTTCTTTAGAAACTACAAATCCCAAGTAAATCAATTCTTCCTTCATGAAACTACATTTCTTCAGATATATCATTAGTTTCTCTTTCTGCAGAGTTCCTAGAACCAACTTAAGATGCTCTAGATGTTCTTCTTTACTTCTACTAAAGACTAGAATATCATCAAGATAAACAATAACAAACTTGCCTGCATATTCCTTCAAAACTTCATTCATCAATCTCGTCAATGTGCTAGGTGCATTAGTGAGTCCAAAAGGTATCACTAACCACTCATACAACCCACTATTTGTTTTAAATGCAATCTTCCATTCTTCGCCTTCTCGAATTCTTATTCGATGATATCCACTCTTCAAATCTATTTTAGTAAAATATTTGGATCCACTCAAACAATCCATCAAATCATCCATGCGTGGTAAAGGAAATCTATTTCTGGTTTATAGCTTTGGAATCTGTACACATTCGCCATTCGTCTCCTTTCTTTGCACTGAGTACTGTTGGTACAACACATGGACTAAGACTTTCTCTGATTAGTCCCTTATCCATCAATTCGTGCACTTGTCTTCCAACTTTTGCATTCTCTTGAGGAGCTAATCTGTATGCTGCTTTGTTTGGAAAACTTGCTCCTGGTATTAGATCAATATGATGACTAATACTCCTAATCGGTTGCAAGCATTTGGCAACTCATCCACAACAATATTAGTAAAATCATTCAACAAAGTTCTGATTTCCTCAGGTAAATCGTCTAAGTTTGTGGAAGTCAAAATTACCTTAGGTCTCCCTGTGACAGCAAAATGCATTTCTTCACCTTTTTTAACCTCTTGTAGCAGCTCCTTCCCACTCATCGGCATAACACTACTTCCAGGTGTTCCTTTGTCAGCGTCGTCCTTCAGTGGCAGCAATGTATGTTTAGTTCCATCCTTCTCCAGAGTATAATTGTTTCTCCTCCCATCATGAATAGCTTTTCGATCAAATTGCCACAGTCTTCCCAATAATACATGGCATACATCCATGGGCATTACATCACATAATATCACATCTTTATACGTACCTATTTGTATCTCAACCTTGCATTGTTCTGTCACAATAATCTGATGTCCTTTCTGTAACCATGATACTTTGTAAGGAGTAGGGTGTATTGTCTTTGCTAGTCTGAGCTTGTCCACCATCTCTGTAGAAACAAGGTTGTCAGTGCTTCCACTATCAATTATTACTTTACAACACTTACCTTTAGATTTGCATGTAGTTCTGAACAAACTCTTCCTCTGAGCTGGTTCTTCAATCTCCTTCTCTGTCTTAAGCAAGGTCGTTCTAAATAATAGGGATTCTCCTACTTCAGGGGGTTCTTCCTTTTCCATAAGTTGAAGTGGTTCTAGCTTTGCCTTAGCCACATTCGCATTCCTTTGACTTGATGGTTTATTATGAGGACAGTGCCATGACACATGTCCCCATTCTCCACACGTGTAACACCAAACATCTCTTCCTCAGCCTCTTCCTCTGGGTGCAAATCTTCCTTTGTTAAATCCTCCCCTCTATGGTGGTCTGCTACTTGAGCTGCTTGCTTCATGCTGATGCTGTTGTCCCCTTGGTCTGGTAGTTCCTCTACCTCTTACTGAGCTTCTTCCTCTATTCCTCTGATTCTTTTTTCTCAACATTTTCTCTTCTGCCTTCAAACTTGCTTGATTGACATCTTCAATAGTCTTCAGACTCAACAAGTTGATCTCATCCTAGATGTCATACCTTAAGCCATTGATATATCTAGCTACCTTCTCCATGTCATCTTTTGCATGTCCTGCTCTAATACTCAATCTATAAAACTCTTCTGTGTATTCCTTAACAAACATTCCTTTTTGTCTTAAATTTTGCAATTGTTTGAAATGATTTAACTGATAATCTTTAAGCATAAATTTGGCTTTCATTTTACTCACCATTTTGTCCGATTGCTTGATCTTGGACTTTCCTTTCCTTGTTCTAGATGTTTTTAATTCATCCCACCAAATAACTGCATGATCCTTCAATCTGGTAACTGCAAATTTCACCTTCTTTTTGTCGTCAACTTCCACTTCATAATCAAAATATTTGTCCAATGAATTGATCCAGTCCATTAGCTCTTCTGCATTGAGACTTCCTTCATACGCAGGAATTTCAATCTTTGGTTTTCCTCCTACTTTCGCCAACATCTTGATAACTCTGGTAGTTTCATTTTCCTCCTCTTCTTCTTCCTTAGAAGATTCTTCTTTAGTACTGTTAGCGCCTTCATCAGGTGTTCTCCTCTGAGCAGTCTCAATTGTTTCCATTCTCGTATGCAGACTCCAGATCTTTTCCAGTAGTACTGCATTTGCTTCAGGTCTTCCTCGACTAATGCTAGCTGCTCTCCTCGACGACATTTTTTTTTTTTTATCTTTCTGTAATCAACCTTAATCTCTGTGCTCTGATACCACAAATGGTGCAACAAAACTGCAATCTGAAATCAATACGCACGGACCTGTGGGTTATGGACCCACACAACCTATCGGAAGCGTTATTGGCTATAAACCCCGACAACACATAAAATCGGAACCACACGGGAAACACAAGAAAACATGTTTCAACACATAAGGCCGGACTTCAAATACATTATGCCCGCATCTATAAATTTCTCGGTTCCTCTCTTTTCACCCAAACTCTATCAAATCAATCTCCGTCGTCCATTGCATTCACCGATCCAACGGTTGACGTTACATCCGATCAACGAAACTAATCGTTGATCCTACACCGTAGATCATCTCGCGCCTATCCAACGGTTCACAAGAATTTCGAAGGCACAACTTTCACGATGGTTAACCGCCCGATAAAGCGGTTTTTCCTCTCTCCACGGCTGCTATGTGTCCGGTAGTGAGTGGAATCGGGGACCTTCCTCGAAATACCATTTACCGCTCTTTGTCCGCCCGATATACCACTTTCAGTGTTAAAACCCGCTCTTCTCTTAATTAATCTTACGATGCAATATATGGTAATCCAACAGTCAGGAAGGGTTCGCTCCGTTGGTTCAAACTGGAACCAATGACTGAGATCTTATTTGACTCAACACTGTTAAGAGTACGACCTGCAATTTTCCTATTAACTCTGTGTGTTCAGTTACGAAGCGTGAAAACAGAGAAATCATCAATTGAATACAAAGAAACAAAAGCACAACGAGGATTTCCACGAGATTGATAATTAATCACACGCACAACATCAATTATTCATAGTAAAAGAGATTACAGAGTTTCGGCTTTGACATGATTACAACAAATAAAAGACCTCTGTTTCAACGGAAATCCACACTATTTCTTGACTCTTGCTCCACTCAGTCCTCTCTGTTACATGTTTTTCCTTCTTATCAATCGATTATCACTCTATTCTGTGCCTAACAACTCAATCCCTATTTTTAATCAATCTAACAACAAATCTCTAATTCCCATCTCTACCACACACCTATGCTAACAACTTATCTTTGAACCTAAAATAAGACAATTTCTAACTATTACAATAATGAAATTCAACTTGTTTAGCCACAACATGTGAACAAACTTTCACATTGCTGGCTAAGTTCGGATGCTCCTGCATCATGGAGGAAAGCGATCAAGTGAAAAATGACCTCAAGGCAAAATGGGTGGACCCCAAACTTCGCCTGAATAATAGGTGTGCATAATGTTGCCCAATTTGACTGTAGTAAACTAGGTCCCCAAATCTTAGAACCATAGAGGATAGTGGGTTTGATAATGGTCTCCATGAGGTGGAGCTTGGACAAGATGTCTTGGAATTGTGCTTGGAAGCATTGTCGGTTGATGAGGGCTAGGGATCCGTAATCTTTATTGATTCGAGGTTGGAGTGCCTTTCGCATACTAAATCTAGGCTCTGTGAACTGTACTCCCAAATAGGTGTAAGATGTTGTGATCTCAATCTATGTCTCGAGGTAGTGGAACTGTAGATATGAATAGACTTCTTCAATGTGTTGAAGATCAAAACATTGGTTTTACCTTGATTGACCTTCAACTGTCAAAGGTCATAGAAACTGGCCAACGCGTGAATCTGTGTTTGTAATCCCTCAAGAATAGAGGCCAACACGACCAAGTCATTAGTGAAGAGGAGCAAGGAGATCAAAACATGGTGCAGTAGGCAATTGTCACCATCCTGTATGTGCTCATGGAGGAAAGAGTCTAGCTTCTTAATATAAATTCCAAAGAGAGTCAGAGAGAGGGGACACCCCTGCTTCACCCCAATGGTACTTTGAATGAAGTATGAAAGATTGTGGGCCTTCTTGAAGCGCCCCAAAACTAATTCATAGGGTCTCATGCTAGCAATTTAGAGGGTCTTTGATATGCCTTTCGCATACCAAATATGGGCCTTGTGAACTGTACCACCAAATAGGTGTAAGATGTGGTGATCTCAATCTCTGTCTTGTGGTAGTGGAAGTGTAGATATGCAATAAACTTCTTCAATGTGTTGAATATCAAAACATTGGTTTTACCTTGGTTAACCTTCAATTGTCAAAGGTCATAGAAATTGGCCAACGTGTGAATCTATCTTTGTAATCCCATAGGTATAAAGGCCAACAAGACAAAGTGATTAGTGAAGAGGAGCAAGGAGATCAAAACATGGTGCCATAGGCAACTATCATCCACCTGTATGCGCTCATGGAGGAAAGACTCAAGCTTGTCAATATGAATCCCAAAGAGAGTCGGAGAGAGGGGACACCCCTGCTTCATCCCAATGGTACTTTGACTAAAGTCTAAAACACTGTGGGCCTTCTTGAAGCGCCCCGACACTGACTGATAGAGTCTCGTGATAACAGTTAAGAGGGTCTCTGATATGCCAATGCTGATGGTTTTGGTGTAATGGCAATAGTAATTCCAATAGTCAAGTGCCAAACTCCTTGATGCTCATGGCCTTGTAGCCCACCAAAAGTGGGGTACCCGTTTGGAGAGCTTTTCTGCAATGTATTTTCCTTCAACCGACAACAACAACCCCTGACAATTACTTGATAGCTTTGATGTGCTACTTCATTTTTGCCACATGAGCTAGCCATTGCATCTCCTTGCTCATTTGTCATGATCACATGTTAGAAGGTGGAATTTGATTCAAAAGGTATGTTATTCATTATGCAATTATGTGCTTATGCTTGTTATTCATTTTGGACACTTGACATGAATTATGGGTTGACTTGGAAACAAGAAGGGTTTTGGCCATAGTTTTGTTGCTTCACCTTAAATGGTCTAGTGTGATCTCCCTTATTGGCTAAGCTTTAGGAAGGGAAATACATGGGAAACCGCGATTTTGCTTGTGTGGTCCTGCTTCCTTAGACCATATTCATCACTCCTCTCAGCTCATCACAAGCCCTATTCATATGTTCCCCATCTGGGTCCACATTTGTCCATTGGGTCCACAAGGAGTTAGCATCCCATTCTCCTTGTCCACACTTTGCGTCGGGCCTAGAAACGATGCCCTGGGAGGTTGATGCAAGAAAAAAGGATTAAAAGCAGAAATGGCCACAAACAAGAATCAATAAGAAAAGAAAATCATAAAATACGAAAGATGGTTGGGACACACAATGGCCATGTGGGAAAAACCCAAGCATGAGCCCTACCCCTTCATTTATGGCCATTACCCGATTCGTGGGGCCAATTGTGCACTACCACATTATGGAAAGGAATCCTGCATGTCCCAACCCTTGGTGGGCAATGAACTACCCCACCTTAAGGGGGCAATAAACGTTGCCACATCATACAAAGCATGCTCTTATCCTGAGACATTTGAGCGGTAATACAAAAGAAAAAAAATCAACCAAAAGCACAAGACATAAGAGGAGTGAAAAAACAAAGGCCGAATAGTTCATGCATCCACATATGCTCCCTCCTCACATCTATAAACCCAAGGTGTGGGCTTCCCTCATCTTAGCTACCCTTGTGCCATGGCATGTGGCTTGGAGCCTTCCTTTTGTCCCCACTCTGTTTCATCATTATTCACATGACACCTGCCATTTGACGAATGTTCCTTAGACATGTCAATCCCTTAGGGGCTGAAACCACCTAATAGTGTCCTTCATTAGCCACTCCTACCTAAGGAGTAACGCTATTACGTGACCAAACCCCTGAACGTGGAAGAGAAACCCCATTTGAAGTGTTGATTTGCCGATGAATAACAAGTTTGTTTCACTTAGATGCATAATGTTAAACTTACCTAATGGGTGAAAGGTGTAGCATTGGACATTATGTGGGATTGCAGGTGGGCTTTCATCTTGGACTTGGCCTCCCTATATGGGATCCATGCTCTCTAGAGTGAGCATTGAGAGCCATGGGCCTCCATTCATGAAGAGCATTGATTGCCACATCGTGGGCTTCTTCAACACCACTATTAGCTTGTTTATTACGCTAGTTATTCGAGATGATGATGCACTTGAACTAGGATGCCCCGACTGGCTACAAATTGCACTTGACACTTGGCAACTGATCCATGGTCCAGAGGAGGTTATGTCTTTTCTAGAGAAACATGGGAAGGTATGTATCATCCTCTTAACCCTCATTAATGGAGCATGGACATGATTTTGAGCCACTTCGAGACCTATTGAGACCCATTTTAGAGCCCCAATCCCAAAATAGGGGCCTCAAAGATGTTTTGCAACAAAATGAGGAGATGACCCTCTTCATCATGATTTTAGAGGCCCTCTACCAAAGTTCTAGCACAAGAGGCCTCAACGCTAGCCTTGAAGAACATTTCACATGCATGACATCAACCTTGCGAGGGCTAGAGAGAGAGATAAAGAAATTTCAATGAGCTATCATAGTCGGCTTGTGACCATGGGTGGGTTACTGGTTATTTTGTTATATTTTAGGGGCTTGCACATACTAATTCAATGTAGTAACACTTGTATAAATAGATGAGATTTACTCTTGTCTCAAATCATCACTTCTTGGATTATTTCTCTTGTACAAACTTCACACTTCTTCTTGGATGTCTATTGGAGATCTTTTAATGCATTTCGATATCTTTGGGAGCTGAAATTTTTGTTCTTTCTTGGAGGTACTTCTTGATCTATGATTGGATATATCTCTTGTTATCTTGTATGTGCTATTTGTTGAAGATTTTTCTTAAAATAATGTCTAATGTGTGGAATTATTGCAACTAGCTAGTTCTCTTGTGCCCTAATTTATTGAAAATCATTGTAAAGAAGGTTAGATTGTTGATTGCACATGTTACTCATTGCATAACAAGTAGATGAATCTTCTTAGTGGATTGAAATTTGTTTTTCTTCCATGAAAGTCCATAGATCTTGGGTGGGTAAATGCTAGAGTGATTGCTAGGGCATCACTTTTTAGCCTCCATGAAGACAATTTTGGCCAAATTTCGAATCATCATAGACTCCATAGTGCAAGGATTAGGCATTGGTCCAAGGAAAAATTGGCGATCACATTCCTTACCTTTCTTTTTCTCTCTACAAAAATTTTCAGCCCCTCTCCTTGACGGCCTAGTTAGGGCTCCCTACGAATTCCATTAGAGGAGGAGTTTTTCAATTCTGTCTGGACAAGAAACTAGGCTGGTGTCTCCTCTAGGGATTCTCAAAGTTTCAAGGAATTCCCACAGTTGGTTTGTGAGAAAACTTGGCCCCTAGCTCTAACTTGGAAAGCCTATCTTGAACGTCATAGGTTGAGTGGTCTTCTTGAGGGTCATTTGCACATAAAACTCTGAGAAATTGATCATTCTTGACCCTTTCCTTATCTTAGCGTGACCTAGTGATCACATTGGAGGAATTTCTCCTACGATTGATTACTCATGAACCCTAGTTCTCGCATAAGTTTCTTTCTAGGTCTCCCTAGTGGAGCAAAAGCCCTATTTTGAAGAAGAATCATCTTGCAAATCTCCTCGGGAGGTCTTGCCTCACCTTGGAAGTCTTGATCCTAGACATACTCATCATCAATGAATATTCATAACCCTAGATCTTGACTCTCCTCTTAAGTCTTTCTTGGAGAGCCTTTCCTTCATCAAACCATAATTGAGCCTCTCCTTTGAATGGGCCTTGGAAATCACTTCATACCTTGTCCCTGATCCTATCATTGCAATTGATTTCCCTACATACTGGGACTCCTCCCATCGGTGAAAGTCTGTAAAGTGCAAGGGACTCTGGCATAAGGTGACAATGGGTCTTTGTCCCATTGTTGTCATATGGTCTAGTAGTTGTCCCATAGGTAACCCTCCTAGGACCTTTGCGAGTTCGTGTGGCAACATGCCTATAATCCAATTTCAACCCATGATCCATACTAGAATGCCAAAAGCATTAAATGAAATCTCTTGTATGTAAAAATGGTTGATGTACCTCACAATAGATCACCCCTCCTCCATCAGATGGATATGCTAGATCAATGAATGCATGGATTGAAGAATGGGTGAGAGGAATTTGAGGTTGGCTATTTGTGGATCATGGTAGGGGTTGCTAGTTGGCACGTTTCATCATAGAATAAACTTTTTCTCCTAGGGTTACCCATGTATGTGGATGAGTAACACTTGGGTCCAACTCAAGGACATGCTCATAATAAAGTGCATTATTTATGTTCTTGAAAAAAGAGTGCATGAGAATACCAACAATCTCTGGTTCTCGCAGACTTGGAACCTGCATCACTCTAAACTTTGCTAGATTCTACAATTGAAACTATTAGTAGTATAGTAACAAAGTGATACCATCACCATCAAATAGGAGATATAACAAAAGTACTTATCAAACTATAGATTGAACTACCATTTTATTTTTATTTTTGGAATGAGTAAATCACTAGGCAATGAAATCAATATGATAAAAGCGACAAAAGGTGCAAATCAATATGCATGGCACACAACCTACTCTAACCTACTATAACATATCAAGATCAGTCACCTTCTGGAAAATAAATCTTATGTAATTGCTCATTAATAGGTAAAGCTAACCTTTCTCCTGCTAGGTCCATCAAATGATATGAATTTAAATTATCTTTCCTTTGATTCTTGTAAGGCCCTTGCCAAAGACTCAAAAATTTTGTGCATACTAGGTTTCTCCTTTCTTTCCTCCTTCAAAATCTCTTTGCCTTGTTCTCTAATAAAAAATTCCCTTTATTTTTTCTTGATTCTTGGTCATTTGGTCAAGGGTGAGGCTTTGGGACACATCCGATTTGAGAAGTTGATCAATTCTTGCCTATATCGCATCTCCCTCTATTGTAAGTTGTTGCATACATTGGAGGACAGGTAATTGGAGATGGATGAGCAACTTGGTTCTAAGTCCATATACCAGCTCAAACGAGCTTTTCCCAATATAGGATTTAATATTGGCGATGTGAATGTGATGCTATGGTGATGTGAATGATGTTCATAGTATATGTGAAAAACCGGGTCCCTGATTCCTATTGCAACAACTGATATTAATTCTTCTAATTGTTAATTCTATTAAACAATTTACTTGCTGTGTGCTATGACAAATATCGAATTAAATACACTAGAACCTACACAAATAAAACCGCGGAAACTAAATACAACACAAGAGAGAAATAATCATCACACATATCTACACAGTTATTTTTGGACAAATGTCCCCGAAAAAATCTAGTGTGGGAAGCAACTGAGGGTTTGTATTATTAAGAGTAATAAATCTGAGTGCAATTCGTTGGATGCCCAATTGGCTATCCGATATAGAAAGAAACTGGCAAAAAGGTTAGTGAGAGAAATCTCACATTGTTCTAGGAGATTTGATTACGATCTGGGGCTTTCCTGACTGGCCCCACATTGCCTTTGCGCAGTGTTGACCACTACGTGTCAACAACCCATAGCAGTACACCCCATTTTTTCGCAAAAGGGATAGCACTTGATCGATGTGTCCGTGCTGTCCAGCTATCATCATTAGCCTGACTCCCAAGATGTTATGTAAACCCTTTCTGCATGTGTATAATGTAAATGATCTCAACGGATCCGTGTCATGTATGTAACGACCTAGGTAAACCTACTTTTCTAGTTACAAACTCCATTCTGACAGATTTTTTGTCTCACCGATCCATTTTCGGATGGTCGACAAAGATTTCCTCTAGTCTTACCCCAAAGCTGGAATGGATTTTGTCGTAGGATCTTAGGCAAGTCCTAGTGTTCTAGATCGAGTCTATGTAAAAGTAATTTGAGAATAATCCTAACTATTTGGTTAGTTTATTTTATTACAAATTGCTTGCTCTGCTGGATTATATTTGTGTCGCAGAAATGGGTACTTTGTGAGGGTCTATTCCAAATGGGTTTTCCCCCTTGTGATGTAAAAAATATGAAAATCATGATGTAAAGTGTCTTGAGGGTTGGAAAAATAATTTATCTCATCATAGGTTAATTAATTAATTGTTTTGGCCAAAAATTAATTAAAATTTTCAGCCAAAAATTTAATTAATTCTAGGTCTTAGGTAAATTTAAATTCTCCAAAAAGGCAAAATTCGTCGGTCCTTAAAAATTAAATTTTAAAAGGTCCCGGGACTAAGGTAAATTAATTATTTTGCTAAATTTTAAACCTTTGATCCCTGGGGGTTAAGTCAAAGTCATTTTTTTGGGGAAATTAACTCAATTTTTTATTTTTATTTTTGATTTAATTAAAAATTTCGAATTTTCCCAAATATTTAAATATTTCGACGGATGAGATTAAAAGAAATTTTAATCTAGTCGAGATTGCTTTGACGAGGATCACTCGAACTAGTCGTTGGACGATTTTTCTTTAAATAGGAAGTCATTTGTCAGTCAAACCATCCGATTTTTGAGTCGTGTGCTTAGTGAAAAGCTCGTGTAATCTTTTTCGTGGATAATAAAGAAAAACTTTGGGGTTAAGTTCGCTGGTGTTACTCTTCATGGGAATACTGTAAGATGTGTCGTTTTCATGCATACAATTTTCTAAATCCATTGATAATAGCTTCTAAAGAGTGATTTGAGTACAGGTATCTTGCTCAGTTGTTGGGGTTTGAATAATAATCTAAATTTTGAATGTAATAATAGGTACCTCTATTTGTCTGAATTTTATTATTATTTTCTTGCTCTATTTTTAATGGCTGGATTAAGTATTGGAGGAAAATTTTGATTTAAGATCTTTGGGCGTTAGGGGAAGTTTTCAATTGGACCAGCCAACTCCTAATCCTTGTTTTCCGAGGAGCCCAGTAAAATTAAACCCGTGCTTATCATAAGATTTTTTTTGTTGGTGATTCACAAAGGGTTTTGAGTTAGCACCTCCTTTAAAAATTTATTTTTTTTTGGTGTAAAAAATTGATAGATTTGGCTATTGAGAGCCTTAGATTATCAAATCTGGGAGCGAAGTTGCGCTCATACTCCTCAGATCTGATAGATGTACCATTTTTGTGTAGTTTGTAAATTCTGTAATTATTTTTCTAACATGGGTTTTTCTAGGTTTTAGTTTTTATCACTGTATATATCGTTTGGGTGTTTTCTTGTTGTCGTGCAACTACAGATTTGAGAAAGAAATTTGTGTAGAGTCCAAATCTATGCCATGGATGGTAAGATCTGGATCTCTGGGGGTTTATTTACATAATTTTGTAGGGATATTATTCAAATTTTTGCAGTCCAAGTGTTGTGAAACTTTTAGATCTGGAAACTTTCATGAGGGTTTCAGGAATAAATCTGAAGCAAAAGGATTTAACATTTTAATTAGAATTTCTGGAAATATTTTAAAGGGTCTTTTGGCTACCATTTCTCTGAGTTTTTCGATCTGCTGGCTGAATTTTTGATTTTTTGTTGTGTTCTTCTCCTCCGGAAAATTTCAAAATGTTTTTTTTATCTGCATTTTTGGGGTTTCTAGAAAATTCGAATTTTTTCTGTGGCCCTAATCTATCTTTTTTGCTGTCCACAGTTTGCTGGCCGCAACTTCTACACCCTCGAAAATCCTCCTGCGGCCCTCTTTCCTCCATCGATCTGCAAATTTCCACCCACTGCCTGCAAAATGTTGCTCCGTCCCCTCGATTTTTGCCCTTCTCTAATGCGTCCTCCTTTTTCGCAGCCCTCAAAACCCTCTCCACCTTCGAAACCTAGCGAATCCCTCAAATCATCGAGCCCCTCCTCTTCTGGCCTCAACTTTCCTTCGCTATTCATCTCTGTCCAGCCCTCAAACCCCTCTGTCACTGCTTCATCTCGCTCCCGTAGACCTGTAAAAAATCCCTCGAGTTTCTCTCGTTGTTGCCACCATCGAAATCTGAGGTTTCATCTATAATCAAGCTCGCGTTCCAGTCGCTCCTTAACCTGCATCTCTCCTCTGCCGTTTCTGCTCCCTCTCCTCCCGCTCAATCCTTCTCCTGTCGGCTCCACCCTTGCCTTTCCGCTCTCAGCTCTTCCAGATGCAAACTCTCTGTTGCCCCTTCGTCGACGTCCTTCCGTCGTCGTTGCTAGCTCTTCGAAACCTGCATACTCACAAAACAAGCAAAACATCTCGATTTTTTTTTTTTTTTTAATCTCCGCCTTAGGTTTTTAGTTAGTTTTGTAATAATTCGATTTCGTTTTTTAATAAAACTTTGGGTTGAACTCAGTTCATTTTAAAATTTCGATTTTTTTTTTGGTTCGTTGCTTTTCGATTTATTTATTTTTTGATTTGTTTTATTTTACATTTTTGATTTGATTTTTTTTTTTCTTTCTTTCTTTTTTCTTTTGATTTTATTTTAACTTATGATTTTATTTTAATTTTTGTTTTGTTTTTTTTTTTTATTTCCTTTCTTTTATTCTTATTTTGATTTTCATTTAAAAAATATTTAGAGAAACATCCAAAAACATTAAAAAATCTATTTTTCTTTTTTCATTTTATGTGACTTTAGAATTGCAAAAGAAATAAATGGAAAGAGGGAATTTGAGCTAGGGCCTATAAAAATTTAATTTTGACTTAAGCCCTTTCTAATTTTAGTTACATTAAAAGATTTTGATTTCCTCATTTACCATTCAATTAATTGCCTAAGGAATAATGAAATTGTTAATGTAAAAGTTCCTTGGCGTCCTTTCATGGTAATGATTTCTCTATTGTCACGTGCGATAAATGTTTTTAAAAAATCATATTGACTTTTGGAGAAAGATAAATTTTGCTAGATTATCCTGCATGCTAAAGTTTTGAACATTTAATTTAATTGTTCTTGATCGTCGCTTTGCCACATTATAAATTACTTGGGATATCTTATTTCTGTTAAGTCTATGGTTAATCGAATACTAAAGCACTGGTCTATAATCATTTCTATCTTGTTGTTTTGTCTTGTGTTTAACCTATTCATCTTAATTGACCAAGATTTGTTCTAAATTCATCAGGTTGTCCATCTTCAGGTCTCCTAGAGCCTCTGTTTCACAGGCTATTATCATTCATTCACCTTAGTGACTAGCTCCGTTGACCTGTCTAGGAGAGAGTCTAAATGGAGTTAGGATTAGAGTGACAACTCTTACTCCGAGCGTTGTCGCGGTGCCTAGACACTTTGTGCGACAACACACAGTTTCTGCATCAAGCTTACACAGAACTGCGTCACTGTGGCTGGGCTATGTGTCAATCCCTCTGTTGACCTCCTGCTGACTGGAAATTCGATCTTCAGGCCTTCTGGTCTCAAACCTTGGCTTACTGCACTGAATCTCGTCTCTCCTAGTTAGAATTCAAACTCCCTCTGAAGCTCTACGCTGCCTCTGCGTGGCACTGAGCTGCCTCACTAAACTGCTCTTTGCCTTGCGCTACCCAGATCTAGAAAACTTCCTCCGGTCTACTATCCTTGCCCCTCTCTCATTGCAAGAAATCTCCTTGATCGATTCTCTAGCAACTGTTGCGCTGCCCTCTCTGAGAAATTCGACCTTTTGATCTCTCCCTTTGTAATTTCTAAATGCCCATCAAGCCTCCTCTTATAATCCTTCGGTTGAGAACCAACAACCCAGATTAGATGCTAATCAATGGCTAAGATCATTTTGGCTTGATCCTCATTTTCTTCTAGAAGTTTCACCCACAATTTGATTAATACCCTTTAATTATTTTAATTTCCTAAGTTTAGACTAAGGCCTCCATTAAAAATAATTAATTATTTTAATAAAAATGTCTCCGGGTGGGATTTCCCAAAACAATTTCCGGTTATTGTGGAATACATGTGTCCAAGCCTCCCTGCAAATTTTGAGGCTTAGAGCACATCCAATGCTACCAAAAATCAACATTCCCTCTTAGCGAGGAATGTGCTCTAGTAATGCAACATGCTGAAGCATTATTCTGACTCTGAAACATCTCCCTCTACACTGCTGATGTTTGGCATCGCTGCCCACCAATTGCTGCGCAAATGCTGCTTCTGTACTGCTGTTGACACTGCCAATTCCACTGCCAACATTGTATCTGTATTGCAACCCTCATAAGTTCTACATCTGTGCTACTGCTGGCACTGCCACTGCCAATACTGCATCTTCACTGTGACCTTCTCCAATTGCTGCTGCTGGTGCATCAACAACGGAAAAGCATCCAAAGTTACTGAACATGTGTTCAACATGATGCATTTGTTGCTGGAGTTCTGACTACTGCTAGTCTTTGCGCTGACCCTCTGAAGCCTCTGCGTTGTTGCTGACTTTGCACTGTGCCAACTGCATTGCTACCAACTTTGCTCTGCGTTGCGCAGTCTCTGGCGCTCGTAGCCATTGCATCTGTCACTTCGACACTCCTCAACATCAATTGATCTTGGTCCATCCTGCTACTTCTGATCTAGGCTCCCATAGCAAGGTATTGATCCAAGAGGTGGACTCCTCAAGGATCCTGCTCACCTGCAGTGCTTTTGAACTACAGTTCTAGATCACCCCGCCTCTCCCCTGGAGGTATCTGGGCAACCATGGAAAACTCTTCCTCCTTGATCTCTGCAGATGCGGCCTTCAGATCATGCTTCTCGTCCCTATCCTTTTTCTTGAGAGGACACTGTGTAGCGTAGTGACCAAATTCACCACACCGGAAACACTTGATCTTCGAAACATCTTTCTTCTTCTTCTGCTGCCCCTTAGATGCAAGGGCTGCATTCTCTTCCTGCTCCTTTGGCTTCAACCCACTCCCGCTGCTGCTACTGTCAAGTTTGCACTTGACTAAGTCTCTCCCCATCTCTTCTTGCTGAAGAGTAGCCCACATTCCTTCCCAATCTGACAATCTCTCTCTGCCCAGGATATTCTGGACAAACACTTACCATTCTTTTGAGACTAAGTTCAAGGTCAGCCTCACCATCTTGGTAGGCTGAGGTGTTGATTCCACAGCTGCCAACGAGTCTCGGATCTCCTGAAGGTTCGTAAGGAACGAATCAATGCTTTCCCCCTTCTACATATGCATGGATCTCATCTTTTGCTCCAAGTACATCTTCCGCTACTCGGAAGATCCTTCATATAGCGTGGCCAAAGCTTCCCACATCTGTCGAGCAGTATCCTTGCCGGAAATGTGACACACTACATGATCCCTTACTCCGTCGAGGATTAATCTCTTGACCTTCGCCATCTCGGCATTGTACTTCTTGATCAGATCTGGGTCCGCGGGTACAACTACCACCCTGTCGACATAGGTTTTGAGATCGTGGTTATCCAGAAGGCATGAGATCCTTGCCTTCCAGGTCACGTAGTTGGATGCACCCTCCAACCTATCCTGATCTCGCAACCCATGAGCTGCGATCTTTGCCAGTGAAATGTCAAATTGCCTCCTCTCTCCTCTGCGCTGCTGCTAGGCCGGCCTACGCATTCCCTGTTGGAGTTAGTAGATTTGCTACTCCCTTCTGCGGCTCAGTAAATGAGAATTCAGATTTCTTGGCTGGAAGTCCTCTGAGGAAGAATTCCCTCAAGTGTGTCTTCTTCTCCCCCACTGACGCTATTCTGCCAGTAACTACTACAAAAATTTGCGTCCCAGCTGAAGATCTACTCTGCAAGGAAAAGGACGCTGCTCACTTCTGCCTCTGGAAAGCTTCGATCTGGAGATCGAATTTCTCTGTTGACTCGCTTAGAGAAATCGAATTCTCCTCAAAACTTCGGCCTTCTTGACCCACGAATTGTGTTACCTCTGGGGTTTCGAATTGCTGCCTCTGCAATGATTTCAAACTCCTCTTCCTTTATGCTTCTAAGCTATGCTACTCATGATCTGTGCTCTGATACCATGTGAAAAATTGGTTACTCGATTCCTACTACAACAACTGATAATTCGATTAAACAATTTACTCGCTGTGTGCTACGACAAATATCGAATTAAATACATTGCAGCCTTTACAAATAAAAACTGCGGAAACTAAATACAACACAAGAGAGAAATAATCATCACACACATCTACACAATTAGTTTTGGACAAATGTCCCTGGAAAAATCCAGTGTGGGAAAATCGGTGCAACAACTAAGGGTTTGTATTATTAAGCAGTAGTAAATCTAAGTACAATTCGTTGGATGCCCAACTGGTTATCCGATATAAAGAGAAACTGGCAAAAAGGTTAGTGAGAAAAATCTCACACTGTTCAGGGAGATTCGATTCTGATTTGGGGCTTGTTGACTGGCCCCACGTTGCCTCTGCGCAGCTTCTGTGTCAAGCCTACGCAGAACTGCGTCACTCTGGCTGGGCTCTATGTCAATCCCTCTACTGACCTCCTACTGACTGGAAATTCGATCTTCAGGCCTTTCGGTGTCACACCCCGACTTCCTACACTAAATCTCGTCTCTCTTAGCTGGAATTTGAACTCCCTTTGAAGCTCTGCATTGCCTATGCGTAGCACTGCGCTGCGTCACTAAACAACTCTTTGCCTTCTCTGCCTTGCACTCCTCGGATCTGGAAAACTTCCTCCGGTCTACTATCCCTGCCCGTCTCTCACTGCAAGAAATCTCCTTGATCGATTCTCTAGCAACTGCTGCACTTCCCTCTCTGAGAAATTCGATCTTTTGATCTCTCCCTATGTAATTTCCAAATGCCCATCAAGCCTTCTCTTATAATCCTTTAGTTGAGAACCAACGACCCAGATTAGATGCTAATCGATGGCTCAAATTATTTTGGCTTGATCCTCGTCTTCTTCTAGAAGTTTCACCCACAGTTTGATTAATACCCTTTAATTTCCTAAATTTAGACTTAGGCCTTCATTAAAAAAATTAATTATTTTAATAAAACTGTCTTCGGGTGGAATTTCCCAAAACGATTTCTGGGTATTGTGGAATACATGTGTCCAAACCTCCTTGCAATTTTTCAGGCTTAGAGCACATCTGATGCTACCAGAAAGCAATAGTATAATATAACACTCTTTTAAGGCAAATCAATACTCCATTTACTTGATCGCATATGGACAGTGCTAATGTTTTAACAATGATTCTTAATTTCTAAAGATTTGTAGCATTTTCACATAATAATTGTTAATCCTAAGGAATACAACCCACTTGCAAGATAACATAACCCTTAAGGATTAATTGTTGAATGATTGGGGGACACTTTATGTTTCCTTGAACATTCATCTTACAGTTTCCTATCAGCTAATTAAGCAAAAAACTAACCCACTTGTTAATCACATATGCTCTCTTTTCAAGTTGTTATTCTCTTACATGTGATTAATCATTAGAATGTGCACTATCTTTCTCGGTTCATATTGCTGATACGACTGCTGGTTTATTAGTGGATGAAATCATTTCTTTAAGGAACATAATTTACACATAACATCTTTCATATGTTTATGGCATACTTGAATATTTTATGTGAGTTCTGCCCTTCGAACATAATTCATATACTATTGGATCATAATAATTTGGAATCTGCAATCTGGAATTGACAATTCAGTCACATGGACGATTCTTTTGCTCCAATGGTACATTGTTAATGACACTTTCTCATGAATGGTTTTTTACACTTTGAATTTAAATTATGGAATTCAGCATTGAAGCACTATCATGTGATTGAAATTCACACTAAAGTTGTCATAATTCACTTCTAGCATATTTTGTGGGTGATTCACATTTGTTTTTATATCTCAAACACACTTGTACTTTGGGGTTAATTTAACAGTCTATTTGCACTACATGCCACACTTCTCATCAAGGTAAAATCTATGGATTGAATTAATCACTTAAGTCATCAATCTAAGCTAACATCACTCCCACTGGGTCATGCTGATTTGACTAGGGGAGAATGATACATTCACCCATGGGGCCACACTGATTTGGTTAGGGGTGAATGGCCCAGGGGTAGTTTTTCTCCCATGGGGCTATGATGATTTGGCTAGGGGAGATTGGCCCACGATGTTCACATTGCTTGCTCTAGGATGGAGTGATCTATTTTTTATAGAGAGGGTTTGAATTGTTTATTGATTGGGGTTTTTCACCCAACAATGGGGTAAATAATTCTAGTCTAATTTTGAGTTGTGATGTAGGCTCCATAAGTGAGGGGTTTTCTTGTGATGAGGTGCTTCTTTATGGGTCTCCACTCATCATCAGAGCTCTATATAAATAGAAGAGCATGTGAGAGGAAAATTATCAACATGGCAAGCTCATTGAATCTTTTCTAGTGGAGGATAAATTCAGCCAAGGAGAAATCTGTTCATCTTCATCTTTCTTCATCATCATTTCTTCTCTTCTTGAGGCTGCATGTGTGACCGAGTTGATTGAGCTATTTGACTGAGTTTGGCTGAGGTATGATTGCAGCTGTTTGACGGAGTTGACCACAACTTGACGGAGCTTGACCACAGCCACATGTGCGGGTTTGACCACAAGGCTGAAGTTGACTGCAGACCAGTTTGATCTTTGACTATTGACCAACAGATTTCTGAGTTGATTTTGATTGGTTTGACCAGCGTTGACTAAACAATAGTTTGACCAAGTTTGATCAGTATTTGATTTGTATTATTGGCACAGATTTCTAGAGAAATTTCTAATCTGTAAACCTTGCTGAAAGACAATTTTTCCTCTAGAAAATTTTGTTGGGTTTTCTCCCGAGGTGGGTTTCCCCAGGTAAAAATTTTGTCTACTGTGCATAGATGTCTTTCTATGATCTTTATTGTTTCCGCAACATTTACAATTGAGATTTTCTGTGTGTAATTATTCAGTGATGTCAGTGGCATGAGAAAAACTGTTTGAAAATCATTGGGAAATAATTATCAGTTTAGAAAATTGTATTCTACTGCACTTTCCATAGAATTTCAACATAGTTTTAGTGCTTTGTTGAAGATCAACCATTGAACAAGCCTCGGATTTCAGTATTCAGCAGCTTGTATAGACCAGATCTCTTGTCAAGATGGTGCCTGGTCTCAGAGTAGAAGACAGGTTGGATGGTGATATTAATTTTAGATCTTTGAAGACAATGATAGTCTGTCTTGGATGAAAATGAGATTTAGAATTATGTGAAGAAAAATGTCGCTGAACCACAAGATGTTGAGGAGAAAGCCAAGCATAGGAAGAATGAAGCCAAGGCTAAGAGTATCTTGATAGATTTTATAAAGGACCATTTGATTCCACATGTTGTTGAGTTGAACACTGCCAAATATGTATGATGCTTTGGTGGGATTGTTTGAGTCCAAGAACACTAACAGGAAATTGGCCTTGAGCCATTGGAGATACCATTGATGATGCAGAGCTTGTTACAATGATTTTTAATGGATTTACTTCTTCATGTGATCCATTTGTACAGGGTATTTGTGCACGCGCTGAGCTGCCCAAGTTTGATCAACTTTGGACTGATTGTGTACGAGAGGAGGCCAGATTGTTATCCAAGAACAACTTGCAAAAACCTCATGATGAAGAAACTCAAGCCCTTGTGGCTCATGCAAGGAAAGAAAAAGGAAGAAGAAATTTTGTTAAGAAGAATACAGGTGTAAGATCAGCTTTAGTTCCAGATAAGAAGAAGAAGTATCTTTCAAAGATCAGGTGTTTCAAATGTCATACATTAGGTCACTATGTCTCTTAGTATCCTCAGAAGAAAAGGAAGGGAAAGCAACATGCATCAAGACTTGATGTTGATGATGATGACGAGCATCAACCACAGAAGAAAACAAAGGAATCTAAACTTGATGAGATTGCATATGAACTTTGGAAATAATATTACTTTGTCTCCCCTCTTACAAACACTATTACAGACAATAGTGATATTTGGTTGGTGGACAGTGGTACTTATAGGCACATGATAGGTTCACGAGATTCTCTCTCAGATTTGATAGGGAAGGATTCAATATTACAGATGGAACTTGGAGATAATGGCAAGTATGCAGTAAAATGAATTGGGACTATTATCGCTCAAACTAGCAGGGGGCCTAAAAGGGACTCCTAAAGGGATAACTTCTAGATCAAGGACAACAATGAAGGCTTAGCCCACTATCATTTCAGCTAAGACTCTCTACTCTTTACGGACTTTCACTGATGGGAGGAGACCCAATATATAGAATGTCACTTGTGAAGGATGAATCAACAAATGGATGTGAAGTGACCTTAATGATCCTTTTCCTAGAAGGTGGTTAATAATGGAGTTTGCTTTCTCTTCAAGCAAGGTGCAAAGCTTTCTAGGAGAAGGAGGTGAGGATTTAAGGGCTAGGTTAAAGGAATGTGCCTTGTAAAGGAGTTTCCCAATCTCTAAAATCCTTATTGGACTTGGTTTCCCAAGTGGTTTTTGAAGAATTAACTTTTCAAAGGTATGGGACCAAGTGGACCCAACCTAGGTTAAGGGGAGGGAGTTTAGCAACCAAATGATGATCTTAACCTAAACAAGGAAGGGGAAAGGATCAAAACAAGAATTTCCACTTAAAGGTGTCAAATTGATCCTATGAGGTACTAGCCTAGGGAACACCAGGGAAAAGTTTGATCTCAGAGAAAGGGCTTGGGATATCTCACAATCCCACCATCGAAATTTCTTCAAATTTGGAGGAGACCTTGAGGACACACCAACACAGTAGAGGCTAGGAGATCGAACTTTTTCTATGGTTGCTTTGTCAGGAAAGTGATGCCTTAAGTGGATAGACCTAGAGAAGAGGGGAATAAGGTGAAGAAAAAGGTTTTAAGGTGATCACCTTATGATGGATTAGTGCCTAATTCCTTTGGGGATATGGAGTCAAGAAGAATTATGAGAATGGATCTTGTTCCTAGTTCAAGTAGGTTTTAAGCGCAACTTCGTCCAATGTTAGGGCAAAAAAAGAAAGTGACCTTAAAGCATTTATACTTCGCTTGCAAATGAAGATGGATTATTAAGATAACTTCAATCTCTAGGACAATTTGTTCAACAAACATGGCCCATACATAGAGATATGCTATATAGAAACATAATTCCACAATGAAGCAGTAAATGCATGCAACAATTAGCCCTAAAATAACGAAAATCCCATGTTCAAGGTATGTGACAAAGTAAATAAAATAGCATCAATATCGTACTTACATGTAAGAGAATATATCCAACCATCAATACATTTGCCAATAAAGAAGCTCCAAGATTCCAAACATCAAAAGTCATCCACGTTCCATTTTGTCCTCCAAGAAAGAAATGCGAAATTCTCAAGAGAGAGATTGATCCAATCCAAGTCATGATACAAAATGAATTCATGTCTCTCCTATTTATACACATTAGGAGTTCGAATTGCCAAATTTCAGCTTACATTAGCTCATAAACTAAAATAATGTGCAAATAACTATCATTTGGTGACAAGCCCACCGAACTAGCTCATAAACAACATAATAAGCCTCCCAAGAGGTCGAATAATCAATAATGCATGTCGTTGGGTTCTCTAAGAGGCTTGGTGAAGTCCATAAGTGCCACAATGATGAATTGGACTTCCATAAGAAATAAAAGGGGTTGGCCCCTTGTTCTCCACATAATAAACCTGTGGTGCTCCCAATCGCTGTGATGGCACACAAGTGACCTCATGGGTCTCCAAGTAAGTCGAAGATGCCTGTAGACTATTTGTAAGGGCTCAAATGATGGTGTAAGTGATGCCACATCAACATACAAGTCATGGGGCATTTGCCAAGTGCATGGTACAACTGTGGGGCTGACTAGGCGAAGGTGAACCAGGTGCATCTTCCTCGTCCAATAGGTGAGTCCCGAGCAATCTCTGAACATCTATGGGGATCCATGGAGTATTGTCTACTGCTATGGGGGCCCATGGCTCTCAACACACACCCTACATGTGGCAGTGTAGCCCTCTGGAGGTTTAGGATCCCGTATAGGGAGACCAAACCCAAGATGGAGACCATCTGCAATCCTGCATAGGATCCAATATGTCGCCTAGCCTTCCAGTACAACAAGTCATCAAAGAAATTGAATAAAAAATCTTACAGACCACGAACAACAAGTGGGGACTTCATAATGGTCTACCCTTCCATAATGGGCTTTGGCATGTGCTTATGTCTCCAAGCTCTAAATGGGGTTAACCAAGCATCCTATTAGGTGTTTTCTACTTCTAAAGGGGATAGTATGTCCAAAGTACACCCTTCAAAAGGTGGTGGTATGTGATAAAGAGATGAATGGAGTAGGGGATGAAAGGGGCAGCCCTGGGCCAAACGCTGGGGTACAAAGGTAGTTAATAGAAGGGAGGCCCGCACTTGGGTATATAATGTATAGGTGGGAGCAATCGTGGTACTTGAGGTGCCCCAACCTTGATTTTTCCACCCTTTTTTATATGCCTTTTGCCTTTTATGACTTTTCTCGGGGCTCAAGGGGTAAGAGCATGACGTGTGAGGTATATCAGTGGATACCCCCTTTAAGGTAGGGCGGTTCATTTCCCATGAGGGGTTGGGACAATCATGGGTTCCTAAATGAAAAGGGAGGCTCATCTAGGGCCTGTAGGAACTAGGGTGATGGCCATGATGGTGGGGTAGAGCTCATGTATTGGTTTTTGCCCACGTGCTAAATTTGTTTGTCCCGACCATCTTTTGCATTTTGTGGTACATTTCCTATTGAGTATGGCCAATTATGCTTTTACTTTTCTTTTCAGTTGCATCAACCTTCGAGGCATCATTCTAAGCCTGACCCAGGGTGTGGGCAAGGGGGAGGGGAAAACTGACCCTATGTGGACCCAGTGGAGGAACATGGACCTAGGTGGGAGAAATGATGAAAGGGGAGTGGAAGGGGAGTAATATATATGGATGAGGGAGCGGGACCACGCAACCAAATTTGGGGTTTTCGATGTAATTCCATTCCTAAAGCTGAAGGGTTAGTAAAAGGGATCCCACGAGACTAGAATCCAAAGTTAATATCCAAAAGGTTGGGCTAGGGGACAAGAGCACAAACCTAGCCCATTCTTTCTGTCGATTCCTCCCATTAATCCATGCCTAGAAGTGTCCATGATAAACAAACTACAATACTCAATTACCAAATGACAAAGCATACCTTTAGGTTCAGGAGGCCCACTTTCACACATACGATCATGGCAAATGGGTGAGGGACCACATGGCTGGCTCAAGTGGCGGAGAAGTGGCACAAGGAGGTAGTTGGTGGCTGCCGATTGAGGACCATCTTGGATTTTTTTCTCCTAGAGATATCACCCACAAAATGGTGGGTAACAGGGACAACATCATTTTAGTTGGAGTCCAGAGATTCTCTACACATGAGTGATGTATTGTTTGTACCAAGATTGAAGAAGAACTTGCTCTCTATTTCAGTGTTAGAGGAGAGAGGTTACAAAATTGCATTTGTTGATAATCAAGTTCTTGTATGACCTAAGTGTTGGAAATGTAACTAGCTTCAGTCTTCATAATTGTTGTCGTACTCATGTCAATATGTATCTTATGTAACAAACAAAAGAAGAAAAAGAAAAAGTTATTATTGTAAAGCATGGGTTTCATGCTCTTTATTGATGGTCTTCTAGGTAAAAGCATGTTCTTCATGCTTCTAGGGTGTGTTAGGTCATAGGATCTATTGTCATGAGTCAAGAAAGTCAATATCATGTTTATAAGACCCTTCTGAGCAAAATATATCTTGTAAAAGAATTTATTTTGAGTCTAGAAAGTCCTGGAAACTTCCAAAGTACAAGTCGGCCTAAAGGAGGGAATTGGACCCCTTGGAAAGGCATATATAAAGGAGTAGTTCGACCTCATTTGGAACTCACTCAATCCCAAGTTTGATCTCTCTTGAAAAAGTTCGATCTAAGGCTAGAAGAGACAAGGAAGGTGGAGTGAAGGTCTAGAAAGAAGAAGTCATTGAAGAAAACTTATTTTTGGCCTCTATCTCTCTCACACGTGTGAAATTCTAGGGTTTCTGCAACTATAAAGAGGGCCGAAATTGGAAATCCAAATTGTAGGAGAGCAAAGTGCAGGATCTAGCTACTGCAAGAAGAAATACTCTATCTTGAATTCATTGTCCTTGCGAAGAGTTGTCTTGCTCTAAGAAGGATCTCTTGAAGAAGTTGAATTAGGGTATTTGTAGCAGCCACATGGCCAAAGTTGTAGGTTGAAGTTGCTTGACAAAATTGCAGGTCGAAGTTGCAGGGCTGACTCTGTAGCTAGAAGTTGGTTGATGCAAGATTGAGTTGTGATATTGGAAGCGTTGACTTGGTAATTAGAGGAGGATGTGGTCTAGGGTTTGGGTCTTTGTTGTCTCATTTGAAGCATAATCTATAAGAAGAGAAGATTTTTCGGGTTTTCTCCTTGGAGGGGTTTTTCCCTAGCTTGGAGCCTAACTTCTGTGTCCACTCTTTATTATTGTTGCTCTTGATATTTGTTTGTTGAAGAAGATCTAATAAAGAAACACAAGAAGAATAAGAAAGTTCACAAACAAGTATTAAGGTTATGGAAAATTGGAATTAATAATTGCCACTTTTCATTTTCCAACACTAAGGGCTCGAGCATAGACTCAACAGAAGTGATTGGTGTTCAAGAGGGAGGACTGTACAAATTATTAGGACATCCAACCCAGGCATTAATGCATGATAATATTAGTTTATGTGAGTTATGGCATCTGAGATTTGCTCACCTAAATTACAAGGCTTTACCAGCATTGAGGAGAATGGTTAGAGGTCTTCTAGAGCTTCAGACAAAGCATGAGGGTGTTTGCAGGGGTTGTGCACTTAGCAATAATTCCAAGGGATCTTTTCCAAGCAGTGATAGTAGGTCTAAGGGGACCTTGGATCTAGTACATTCAGATGTATAAAGACTGATGACAATATTATCATTGGCTGGTTTCTTGTACTATGCGACATTAATTGATGATTTCTCCTGTAAGACATGGATCTACTTCATGAAGACCAAGGATGAGACCTTCAGCAGGTTCTAAGAGTTTAGGGCTCAGGTATAGAACTTGACAAGGAAGAAGATCAAGGTTTTGAGGTCAAATAATGGAGGAAAGTATACTACCAAGGACTTCAATGATTTCTACAAGGAGGCAGGGATCAAGAGGGAGTGGATAGTTTCTTTACAACCCTTAGCGGAATGGGGTTTCAGGAAAGGAAGAATACGTCCATTGTAGAGGCTGTCAAGGCAATGATTCATGATCAAGATTTGCCCATGTTCTTATGGGCAGAGGCATCCAACATGACAATTTATGTTCAAAACATGAGTCCTCATTGGATATTGGAGGACAAGACTCGCATTCATAGGAGTGAAGCCAAAGGTCAATCATTTGAGGATCTTTGGTTGTCTAGTATACATCCATGTGCCCAAGGAGAAGAGGAGGAAGTTAGGACCTTCTTGGAAGAAGGGTACTTTTATGAGATATAATGAGACTTCGAAGGCCTATTGGATCTACATTCCGGGACAATGTCAGATTGAGGTTAGTCGAGATGTTACTTTTGATGAGGAGGTGGCCCTTAGAAGGTTTAGAGAGTCTCGGATGGAGATTGATAATGAGGAGTAAGAGGCTCCGAAGGATGTGGGTACATATCCCTCTAGTCCTATTGATCATCCTTCAGACTATTAGGAGGACTCAATAGAGCCAACATAGCCAATGGAGCCACCTAGAGATGTTGCATGGACCAGGAAGAGATCGACATGGCTTTGTACACTTTGCAGGATGCAGAGAGGCATGCAGTTCCCAAGGGTACTTTTAGGGAGAGAAGACGACGAAAAAGGTTCTTGAGTTATATATGGCATTGATGAGCCACATCAATTTTTTTGAGCCTTCCAGTTATAAGGAGGCAGTAGGTCAGCAAGTTTGGAGGGATGCCATGATGGAGTATCAGTCCATTATGAAGAATGATGTGTTGGAGTATCAGTCCATTATGAAGCATTCTTCATAATGGAAGCATGAATTAGATGGCTAGATCAAAAAATACAAAGCGAGGTTTGTGGCAAGAGGGTTCACCCAGAAAGAGGGAGTGGACTATGAGGAGACCTTTGCTCCACTCGCTAGGTACACCTCTATCATGACTATTATCTCTCTTGCTCCAGTTATGCGTTGGAGGTTACATTAGATGGATGCAAAGAGGCATTCCTCTTTGGTGTGATTGAGGAGGAAGTGTACATAGAGAAATCTCAGGCCTTTGTGATCATGGCATCCTTCTGATCCAGGTGGATATTGGTGGCCACCTGCCAAGTCCACCTGAACCCCCACCATTGTCTTTCTCAGCATTTTCAGTTTCCTTAATTGTAGCACAACTTACTATTTTTAGCAACTTTTTGGGTCCTGAACTTCCGGAGCCGTTTTGAGGCCCTAAACGACGTTTTTTGGGGAATCCGGGGGCAACATGGGTCCATGCAATGGACCGATGGATGTTGCCCATTCCAACAATGATAGTGCTCGAATAGATCTTTCTAATGAGCTATTGTACGCGTCAAACGGAGATCATATGCTAAAGTTACGACCCCGGGAAGTTGATGTACCAACTTACCCCAAACGGGGCCCACAGTTTGGCGTTTCATCTCCTAGGGTTAGGTTTTGGAATGTTAAGGGTTTTTCATTGTTTCTCAACAATAAATAGGCCTTCAAGCCTCATGGTAACACAGTTCAGAGGCATGTA
>APFE030743025.1:55276-75417 GCA_000404065.3 Pinus taeda | reverse complement strand
AGCTACCATCGCCCTAGCTAGTTTATTTCCATTTCTGATTGTAAGCATATTTTAGTATTTTCCATTAATGAAATGAAGTATTATTTCCGCTGCATATTTGTGTATATGGTTATCTCTGTAATTTGTTGCGTTCCTGTTTAAATCCGGATCACCTTCCCTTATTGGAGCTTTATATAAATAAAAGAGCATGTGAGAGGCAAAAAGTCAACATAGCAAGTTCATTGAATCTTTTTTAGTGGAGAAGAAATTCAGCAAAGGAGAAATTTGTTCATCTTCATCTTTGTTCATCATCATTTTTGCTCTTCTTGAGGCCACACGTGTGACTGAATTCACTGAGCTGTTTGATTGAGTTTGGCTGAGGTTCAACCACAACTGTTTGTTTGAGTTGACCACAACTTGATCGAACTTTACCGCAACCACACTTGGGGGTTTGACTGCAGGGCACATGCGGGTTTGACCATACACGAGTTTGACTGTTGATCGTTACAAATTTTTGTGTTGATTTTGATTAGTTTGACCAATGTTGGCTAAATAACAATTTCACCAGGTTTAACTAGTATTTGACTTGTATTATTGGCATAGGTTTCTAGACAAATTTCTGATTTGTAAACCTTGTTGAAAGGCAATTTCTCCTCAAGAAAAGATTGTTGGGTTTTTAGGGTAAAAATTTTGTGTCTACTGTGCATGGTTGTCTTTCTATGATCTTTATTGTTTTCGTTGCTTTTATAGTTGAGATTTTCTATGTATAATTATTCAATGATATCAGTGGCATGAGAAAAACTGTTTGAAAATCGTTAGGAAGTAATTATCAGTTAAGAAATTGTATTCTACTACACTTGCCATAGATTTTCAACATGGCTTACAATAAAATACTCAAGGAAAACAAATACAATGAAGCTCACTCATTACTAACTCCAATAGACAAGTCAACAAATAGTAGAATATTGTAGTTAGTTACAACAATATCCAAAAATAAAACCAAATAGTTGGGTTTAACAATATCCAAAAATAGAACCAAGTAGGCTAAAACTACTGGAAAATTGTACGAAGTATTGAAATTCCTTGATAGAGCAGGGCTCTCACCAGGTTTAAGTGTCTATCACATCAAGTGTCATGAGGTCAAGATAGAAACCATGCACTCCCTCCAAGGAGTGTGATGCCATCAACCTTGTTAATTTCAACCTGATGCCCTAGGTTGCTCCAAAATGTATTGATGAGGTGAGCGCTCTATGAAGTTGTTTGTCTCTCTTATCAAGCACCATTAATAAAGTATGATAGACATAAAAATGCTAAAGTGCTTTTCCTTAAGAGACGTATTCCATCAATACCTCCAAACATGCAAGGAACAATATCATGAAGCAAGGATCTAGAACTATCATCAAGTGAGTTGATCCAAAGACATGAAGATAACCACCAACATCACATCGTGACACGCAAGAGGATATCATCACCATCTATCAACACTGAGTGCAAGATCATGAAGAAGGCAACATGAACCAAGAAAATCAACCACATAGTCTACTAAATTAACATATCATGCAATGTCATGCAGGAACCACAATCGTCACTATCATCAAGAAAAAATAAAAGGTATGCATCTCAAGATTGTCTTCTGTTGAAAATGTAACTAGTATCGGTCTTCATAATTGTTGTCTAGCTCATGATATCATGTATTTGTCAAAAGAAAAGAAAAATAATTATTATCAAAGAAAAAATATTTATAAGCATGGATTTCATGCTCATTTTATTTTGTTTCTAGATCAAAGCACCCATTGAGTGCTTCTAGGGTTTGTATCATGAGTCATAGTCCTTGTCATCATGTAATAGACCCTTCTTGGGCTTTGTATATCAAGAAATCAATTTGTAATTGAGACAAATATAAGTTTACTCTCCTCCACCAAGTCAGCCTCATCATGTAGCAAGTCGGCCTATTGAAGGGATTCAACCACCCTTGAAGTCTATATATAAGCAAGCATTCGACCTATTGTGGCATCCAAGGAATAAAAAGCTCGATCTGAAATAAAATAGCAAGGAAGATAAGCAAAGGTCTAGGAGAAACAAGGAGACAAAATAAGAAGCTGAAATCTGAAGTTTATATCTCTCTCTTTCACACGTGCATGTATTGGTTAGAGTTATTGCAGCTGTGATAAAAGCCGAGCTCAAGAGGATTGGATCTGCAATTCACAAGAAGAAAAAGAAGTGCGAACTCATAGAAGAGAAAGCCTAATCTCTAGCGAAGGAAGGAGGAGCCTCAAGCAAAAGAAAAGTCTAAAATCTGTCATTTTCTGTCACACATGTGAAAAGTCTGAAGAACTGCAGGACCGAAGTTGCAGGACTGAAATAGAGCCAAAATTTCAGAAGTTGCAGAGAGCTGAATTGCAGAAGGCCGAGTTGGAGGGTTGACTGTTTTGGAAGATTTTTTTCTTGTCTTAAAGGAAGATTCTTAAGGGCTGACTTGGTGGATTGGTGGAGGTCTTCGTCTTGGTCAAAGGATCTTGGTTGTCTCATTTGATTTGGTTCTAAAAGAAAAGAGAATTTTTGGGTTTTCCCCTAGAAGAGGGGTTTTGCCCTGGCTGAGAGCCTACATCCTGTGTCCTTGTTGTCTTGATCTTCATGCGTTTATGTTTTGGTAGTTGCTTGATGATAAGAAGATAAAAGAAGACATAAAAGAAGTTAACAAAGAAATCACAAGTAATGATCAAAAGAAGAAAATCTTTTCTGCCTTTCTGATTTTCTAACATCTTCATCCTTGCAAGTTAACCCTAAGAATCTGTAGTTCCATGAAAATCTCGCATTTACCAGTCATGCCAATATGAAGGATAACAAGACAGGGGATCCGTATGTAGCCCAGAAACCCCTAATATATGATTAATGAAGACACATTAACACCTAATTCATTTCTAAACAAGCTTAACAGTCTCATTTTTTCCTATAAGAATCATCTTCCTTTCACCCATTCCTCACACTTTCTTCAACAAGAAGAGCTTCCTACAGCAGCAACACGCATTTTACTTGTATTTTTGGAGCATTGGGTGCTATCTTTGGTGCATTTTCAGCAAGAGCATGAGCACATCTGAGGGAAGTAAGAATAAAGTTGTGGGCCTTATTTTTGGTTAGGAGAGTTCTTGATTTTTTTAGCAACATTAATGTCTTCTGAACGTGGTGTTTCTCATGTTGCTAGATCTGCTAAAGCAAAAATAATACTGTTTTCTTGGAAGTGTGCTAGAGGTGAAGGGGAGGGGGTTGATGTGGATGGTGTAATTTATGCATAATAGACAAGATATACAAGGGCTCTTACTAGGAGTAAAGGCTCACATTTTGCATGAAAGTGTAAAGGGTGTTAATGGTTGTGCACATTCTAGGAAATCAGAGGTAAGCACCAAATTTGAGAAAAAGCATAATTATGTCAAAGGTTGAAAGATCAAAGAAGCAATATTGGCAGTAATACTTGCTTGGTTACTAGCAGTGAGCGAAGGATTGTACATAAAGCAAGAAGAGGAGAGCAGCATAGATTGAAGAAGAGTCATCAAAAGCTTGAATTGTAGGTCAAGAGAACATATTGGTGAAAATGCTCAGTGTTCAAGGGGCAGAGGAGGGCAAGACAAAAGTGGCAAGGGCCATCCATTCTTGTGGTATCCCTCATAATTTGGTTCAGTCTCCCTATTGGCAAGATTTGGTTGGGAAATTAACACAACCCATTAAGGTTTCAAGGTCCCAAGCTACAGAAAAGTATTGAGAGTTTTTTCTCAAGAAAAACAGACATCTTATTGAGGATGTTTTAAGACTGATTTATAGCTCAAGGTTTTCTGTTATCTTAGATGAACGGATAGATACAAGGTGTAGGCCATTTATCAACATCGTTGTAGTATCCACCAAAAGGAGCAATGTTTTTGAAAGAAAAAGATTATATAGGTGGGGTAAAAGATAGTAATCTCATTGTTGAAATTTTATTTGCTACTATTGAGCAACGAAACCCAACCAATTTGGTGCACATTATCATGGATAATGCACATGTTTGCAAAGTCGTGGGTTTGATTGTTGATTGTAGATATAATCACATATTTTGAACTTCCTGCACTGTCCATAAATTTAATTTGATTTGAGAAGAGTTTGGGGGTAAATTTCTGGATTAAGGAGTTCACAAATCAGGCTAAGGATGTCATAAAATTCATTCCTAGCCACCACTAATTTCAAGCAATAAAATGAGAGCACTGATTGGAGTTGCTCAAAGTTGTTGAGACAAGATATGCCTCCAATCTCATCATGTTGTGCTGCGTTGTTGAAGTAAAAGTTGTATTATTATGGTGTTGGATGTGACTCAGGCTGAGTGGAAACAAGTAGATTCAGTGAGGGGAAGTATGGTGTATAGGTTGTTAATTCATGGGAGTTGGTGGAGTAAGATAGATTCTTGTTCACATTCACATTACCCATGTTTGAGCTTCTCCAGGCAGACAAACAAAAATGGCTTGCGAGAGATGTATGATGGCATGGATATGATGGCTAAGAAATCCATGGAAATATTACATAGGAGACACCCTCTCTTCTTTTTTGTTCATGCTTATTTTGCAGAGTTTTTGCGGTCCATCATTGTTAAGAAGTGGAATGGTTTCAACCCTTCATTAAGCACTTGGGCACATGCATTGAATCCAAAATTTTATGATGGAGACCTCATTGATGAAAGCAATGGGAAGAGGAAGGCCCCACTTAAACTGATGTGATGGAAGAAACTGTATTTTGCTGCTGGGTGGGAGGAGGACCATGGACCTAGTTAAATGGCAAACTTGTCATGGGGAAAATGGAGTATATTTGCACATTACTGCTACTTATATTCTCTCACAAGTGGTAAGCTCTTCACTAGCAGATAATGATTGTAGATCCTATGGTTTCATTTATTCTGTGAAGCACAATCAGGTGGAACCACAGAATGTTGAGGTTTTTTTCTATGTGCATTTGAGCCTAGCTCTGTTTCATAGGGGTGAAAAATATACAACTGGGCTTCATAAAGAATGGGATGCTGATCTATAATCCTTGGAACTATCTCTTGCTGCTCTTAGTATTGACGGTGATGTAGGTGCAAGTGGAGTTCACTCTTCTTCCAATCCACAATACAGTTCCACTGAACAGACATCTTGTTCTATTTTTGTTGATGATGATGATATAGAGAGGTTGATTTTGGATTTATAGCCTTAAATATGAAGGTTGATTTTGAAATTTGGATGTATAAATTCATCTATAAATTGTTTTTGGGATTTTGCATGATATAATTGTAAATATTCCATGGGAATAAATATAGACATCGGTTTCCATTAAAAATGTCATCTATGTGTAACACTTATGGGGGCCACATTTCTAAGCCTTCCAGCTTTCAAAACCCATACCCATTTCCAAGTTGCATGCAACTCAGGCTAATCTTAGTGGTGTCTGTTCCATTACAATACTATTATTGCTATGCTGAGATGCCTTTTGGTAATGTCATTTCATTGGGATAATTTTGCACCCTGGAGGGCAACCGTAGTTGCTATTTTTCAATAATAATTAATAGCTGATTTACTTTGACATGTCTTGGCCCATTTTGATGATAATGAATATTATGAACTTTTTGAATAACAATTTCAAGAAATTAACATTGCCATGTGACAAGGGTTGGTTGACAGTACACATTAGTGATTGGGAGTTGACTTAGAAAATAGAATAGGTCAGCAATCATAAAAGGAAGGAATATTTGGATCATATACACCATCAGGAAATCGATTGTCTTGATAATTGCTCAAATCTACTCTATTGAATGTGATTCCTACTTATAAATGGGATGATTGATGGGTCCTTCATCCAACTGTGCAGGTTAACATCCCTTAGTGAAGAATAAGGCATCAAGGTCGATGTTGAACGGCTTGTCACAGTCTGAAAGTCACAAGATTGTGGTATGGATCACTTTCTACTTTAATTGTCAAATGTATTTTGCTAATTGGCAATTCATTTAGACTTGGTCTTCTTTTTCAACAATGTAACCATTGGCTTGGATCTATGGGTATATCCATTGACAAACATCCGGTAGCATCCAGTTAGCCTTGTCTTCCCTTAAGTTTGGGATTTTTGGCTTAAGTTTACTGGAGAATTACATTAACGAGGATTATCTAAAATTCCCCCCTCTTGTAACATGTGACTTGAGAGACTCTCGCATAATATAAGAACTTGAAACTTTCTGGGTTGGATGACCCAAGCAGAACATGGGATATTGCAAGCTGCTCGTTTTTGACATTCCCTTCAGAAAGAGACCAACTGGACCCATTTCTAAGTTTCACATGCAAAAGGATTTCTAGGGGTGGATATCACATCTAGGGGAACAAATTAGATTCTTGTTCCACACTTGGACAGAATGGCAAATATTATATTCACCACACCTCAATGGTTGGAAAAATGATTTTTATTGAAATTTGTAGAGATTCCTAGAACATTGTCTGTTCAAGATTGCAAATTAGGACTGCTGCTGAAGTATGATCAAGCATTCATGAACACTGATACCAAAAACTGCTATGTGCAAGTGTCCTGTTTGTGAAAGCTTAATATGAAATGGGAACTTTGAGACAAAAGGGGATGTTGTAACTTGGATTAAAAGATGCCAGTTCATCTAGAAAATGAAGTTGGCATTCAAATTTAGTGGTATCATTTATGGGTTGGTTGGCCCTCATTAAACCTTGAAAGTTATGGATAGGCTCAAACGAGTTGTTTTAGTTGACTTTATATAATTGTTAGAAGGAAGAGATTGTGAAACATGTCTTTTGGAGCTACCATATAGTCTGTGTTTTATCTGATTGGATTGAATCAAAATATGCAAGGTTGTTTGTGGGTTGTCTATAATGGAATGGAGTAATTGTAGACAACAAATAGATGATGAGGACACATGACAGATACTTGGCAGATGATATGGCTCATGTGCACCTTTGTGTTATGGAGGAAGTGGAGGGCAGTGTTCAATGAGGAAGCTAAGGTATTCAATCCATGGTTATTTTCAGCCGTTATCCTCCCTGACCTATGTCAGTCAAGTAGGACCTTTGTCGTGCTCAGGGGAGGATTCTTAGCGGCAGGGAATGCTAGGGCTGATTAGCATATCAGTTATCAGCTAGAATTGATATTCTAAGAAAAATGTAGATTCCTTGGACCTAGGTGGTAAGTTTGGCATGTTGGCCTTCCTAACTTATGTTGTATGAGGGACTCAATATAAACAAACCATAAGTTTTAAATGTAAAAAATGATGTAATTCAGTTGTTTTTCTAAAGCAGCATTTTGTGGGAAAAAGGGGTTTAAAGAAAACATAATTGCCTGTTTGTGAGTGTGAGACGTCATGCAAGGAAAATGTTGTATGTCTCAGTTGTCTATATCTTGAACAATTGTCTAAAATAAAATTAAAAATCCAGAAATAATATTTTAAAAAATTATTTATCAAATGAGTTGATTTCTTTTCCAAAATTTTACTATTTCACACAATTTTTTACCTAAATTTTGTTGGTATCAGAGTCTGTACAAACATTTAAGATAGAGAAATAATGACCACAATAAGTAATATTTAGAGATTTTACATGATAAAATCCTGACGATATGTCAAGGAAGCATCCATGGGAAATACAAGGATTTTTATTATTAGGAGAAATATTTACAATCAGGCATATAGCCTCTTCAATCTCACGGGATGCATAAAAATCACGCAGGCATAGTTACATTGGTTATGATAACTATCATTTAGTTTCATAAACCAACATCGTTAGAGTAGTTATCACAAAAAAAATATTTAGGTAAATTTAGTTTTTGCTTTTTCTTTTAATTGTTTTCATACTCCAACAATCTCCACCTTAACAATTTTCCTGATACTTTGACTGTGCCAAAGTCATTTCGTCACCTCTTCTGTAAGCTAAGAGAAGCCAAACACTGCTGTAGCTTCTCTAACAACACTAGTTTTGTAAATATATCGGCACCATTTTCTTGAGCGTGGACCTTTTTAAGATCTACTCCACCTCTACCAATGATCTGCCTTACAAAATTGTACTTTATATCAATATGCTTAGTCTTACTATGATAAACTGGATTTGTATCTAAATGTATAGCACTTTGACTATGCTGTTCTGCATTCTTCCAAATTCAACTAGAAGACCCTTCAACCAAATTGCCACTCTGCAAGCATGTGAGACAACAATATACTTTGCCTCTGTGGTGGATAAAGCAACTGTTTCCTAAAGCTTCGACATCCAACTAATACACCCCCTTGTAAGAGTAAAGACACAAGTGGAAGTAGGCCTCTTCTTGTCCAAATTACATGCAAAATATGAATCAACATAGCCGCAAACATAATTATTACAACCATTAAAGGTGATGCAATAAGCACTTGCGCTTCTTAAATACCAAAGGACCTATTTCACTGCATTCCAATGTTCCCTTCCCGGATTTGCCATGTACCCATGACAACACCCACTGCATGTGAAATATCAGGGCTGGTACAAACCATCACATACACTGAACCTCCTACTGCATAAGCCTAAAGTACACAAGACATATAATTATTTATTCATGAATACTAGGACATAAACCTAAAGAAAGATTAAAATGGGAAGCGAGGGGGATATTTACATGTTTCACATTATTCATCTTGAATCTTATAAGTACTTCTTCAACATAATGTTGGAAATAATACTGAGAGGGGGGGTGAATCAGAGTTATCAAACTAATAATTTTTCATTTCCATAATCAGATTCATATACGCTACTTCAGTTAAGGGAACTCGCGTGTACACGCAACTGTGTTTAGAGCAACTAGCGTATATCCAACAAACTTATGATTCAGTTAATTCATCATATATTGATCTTTAATCAGTGCATCAGAACCATATAAACAGTGACCAGGGGCAGTAAAAACAAAACAGATCATTAATCATAAAAACACACATGAACACCAAGATATAAGGTGGAAACCCAATGCGGGTGAAAACCACCTGCTGCAATGGTCTTTGTCTTCTTTTAATAATAAGAGAATTTTGTTTACAATTTTTGAACTGCTGTAGTCTTATACCAGTACGCAGGCTTCTACCTGCAGAAGGCTACAACCTTCTCTCGTTCTCCGGCTTCTACTGGAAGGGAGCTACGACCCCCTAATTCTTGTACTAGCTGATATATTTACTAGTACGTAGGTGCTAGCCTATAGAAGGCTTACAACCTTCTCTTTTCTTCCAGGGACCACGTTTCATAAATTTTCAGACTGGATCCATCAACAACATCGTTCAATCATCAAATATGTCTGCATCAATCAATCTCCTTTTGAACCAACCATAATCGAATCAATCAATCACTCCATCACTTTGATCATTCAGAATGCTGTCACTAGAATACACTAATGAGAACCCAAGCAATAACCCAAAACACTGCAACAGCAAACAGAAGCAACTAAAACATATTTTATAAGGTATACGCTACTTCCATGTGTCGAACCTGCGTGTATACGCGCTTTCCTCAAAACGAACCAACGTACAGATTTGCAAATCAAATTTATGATGTATACGCTATTTTGATATGCAGAACCAGCGTGTATACGCTTCTTTTCTGAAGTGAACCTGCATACAGATCTGTAAAAGATAATTTAAACATAACAACAATTCCAAACTTCAACCATACCCAGATCATCATTTTTACAGACTACAACATGCACTAGTTATTCAGATACATGATCAAGCCACATAAAGATAATTCACTTCAAGCCTTAAGATCCTGATACATCATTAGATCTTATCCTTCATCAAGCGCTAAGGTTCTTCCTTGGTTCAGATCTAGCACGACACCATCAGCCAAGATCTTGCATATTAGATCTCACATTATATCAAATATTCGATACTTGCACACTTGGCCTAATGATCTTCTCCTCCTTTTATAGTTTTAGGCCTTTCTCAATACCATGGACCAAAACCACTTAGGAACAATACCTTGGACCAAATACCTAGGGTCAATACCTCGAACCCGATACCTTGGACAAATACCATGGATCAAAACACCATGGACCAAAACTTAGTTTTCCAAGACATACGTGCTTTTCCTTCCGTGAAATTGCGTGTGTACGTTATACACTCCTTTTGGTCTGTTAACCCACGTGTATATGCTCCTTTGTCAAGGTGAACCTGCATATACCTCTCTTTATTCATTCTTTGTAGTCTGATCATTAATTCTTTGCTATTGACCTGCTACACTATGATCTGTCATCTGAGTGAGTTGCCATCAAGGACAACACCTGTATCATAATGCCAACATGCTGGTCTCCTTCGACGTATCTGGGTTCCCACACTTGTGCTAGCATCTCATGGATAACCCCAAAAATGGAATTTTTAAGGCTTCTTCCCTTTAGTCTCAAACCAAACCAAATGCACTATTCTCCTACAAACATAAACTAGAGTTCTACAAGCTATAATATATTGCTAATCATTCAAGCTCCAAAAATACTAAGATTGAAAACTACATCCAAAAACTAGTTCAGCTTAGGAAAGGATGGGCTTATATAGCTTTGATGGAGGGGAGATCATCCCTATTATCATGGGAGAGGCCTTATCTCTTAGGTTCATTCCATCCTAATAGGGGAAAGGAACCAAAACTGACTTCCTCGACTGCATCCAGCCCAACCATTTACCAAACTTCCGTTATGAAGCTTCTATGCTTGGAAGCTTCGACTCCATATTTAAAAAACTTGCCAAAAGAGGATCAGCACAACTGAGACAAGGCTCAGTAGCACTGATCGGCGCTAGTCCTAGTGTTAAACTCTACAAATCAGTGTGGGGGATAAACTAGTCATTAGAGATGGTCTTGTAAACTGGGGTAAGAGGAAGATTCTTGGGAAATGATGCAAAAGGGAAATGTTCTACTCATGAAGAGGGACATAATGGGAGTTTCTTCATGATGGGAAAACAAATGAAGGTCATTGTAGAGGTCCTCTGGGATTGTGGAACGGGGAGTACATGGATAATGACAAAATGTTGTGTAATGGATGCCCCCTAAAGCGTGAAGGTCGAACTAGAGTGAGGAGTGAAATTATTTACAAGTAGATGCGGTGAACCAGAGTCTGTCATCGGAAAACCTATAAGCAAGCATACATGTACATATCTGAAATCTAATAGTCATGCTAGATAAACATGAGAGGCATATAAAAATGCATGAATCCATGGTATAGGTGCAACTATCCATGAAAAAGATATCATGTGCATGGATCCTCGACATGGACGTAGCCATCTGACTGGAGGGATCATATGAAATAGATCCAAGGCATGGGCCCAACCATCCGTCTAAAGAATCATGTATATAATCATGAATGACTCATTACTCCTCGCAACCTGGACTTTTGTAATCTAAGCCTAGGGTCTTGCGCTCCAACATGACTCGATAAAAGTACAAATTCTAACGTGTGAATGAATGTGTTGAAGTCAAACATGTTAGAAATTCACTTGATTACCAGTCAATGATGTGAACCGTTAACAAGTGCGAGAGAAACCACCAATAATGAAAATGTCTCTCAAGGTACCAGTGGCACAATTCACGGGGTGTGAATAAGGAACTAAAGTCAAACACCCATGAAATCATTTGATTGAAGGCTAATGATGAGAACCTATCGTCGAGTGCGAAGAACTTTCCATTGAGGCATGCACACTCTAAGGTAGTGGAAAGGAGTTTCTAGATCACTTCCTGGATAATGAGATGAAGTTGACAGGAAGCGATCCGCCGAAGGAAGGTCATAATGAATCCTTCATCATCGACATGAAACAGGAACATAATGAGTGAGAGTAGGTATGAAGACTTCTCTTGAACATATGGATGAACGACTCCGGAGTTTGGTAGATTTTGACATCATAGGATCAAAGGTCATGGTGACGTGGAAGAGATCATATGAGAGGTTTAAAATGGATAACCCAAATCAAGTAGGCAAGTGACAGAGTGAGTATGTCCCAAAACCCGACATGAATAGCAAATGAGTGTTAATGTTTAAGAGTGACAAGATACCTCAAGTGAATACAACTGATGAAATACTTCCAATTTTCCCTCACCATTTCTGGCGAGTACCTCGGTTATTTTTACACAAGCTTGACGGGGATAGCATATGCTTGTAAGATAAGTCCATCCTTCGGATGAATTCGAGCTAGTAAGATTAATGAGCCCTAGGAAGGAGAAGCTCATGTTCATCATGGTGATGAATCCGATGTCATTTAATGTTTTAACGAGTCTGACAAAGATGTAACTTGGTATATTTTTCATGTTTAGAAAGTTTTAAAAAGAAATGGAAAAGAAAACTCCGCATGGTCCCTTTTCGTACATTTGTGCCTCTCGAGCCCAAAAAGGTAGAAAACAATACTTGAGAGAACCACTTGACCATTTCAGTCAATGAGTACCTTTTTCGTAAATAGTTCATCCCAACTCGAAAAGAGGGGTAAACGTATACTAGGTAAACGACGTTTCACAACCTTTAACGAGTTCAAAAATGACAAGAGCTTGGCAATATTTTTGTGTTTTAAGAGTCAGAAAAGCACTGAAAGTAGACCCCCCATTTTTATTCTCTTTAATGAGTCAAAAAAGGAAAAAAATACTTGATAATATTTTCATCTTTTACGAGTCAGAAATGAGCTTAAAGGTGACTCATCTTGGAGGAATGAGTGGTATAAAGGGTAGCAACTGGTTCTGACAATGGAGGAACTTATCAAAACATGTAATGGTCAAGAGGCTGGCTAATAAAATCACTCATTGTCATGGTTCCTTAAGAAAGGAAAAAACAACCAAGTGAAAGCATATGATTGGCCAAAGATATGGTGGCGATGGAACAAAATATTGGAGGCTCATCTAGCAAAAATTATTTGATTAAAATGACAATCACGAGATGTAAATCGAGCATGGATTCATTTTTACACAAGCTTGAACCATGGCGAACTCTACTTGGATTTAGTTTCATGTTTACACAAGATTGAAATGAAAAACTATGTTTGAGATAAGTTTGCATGCCCCTGGCATAATGACTCAACTAAAGGTACATGCCCCCAAGCTTCATTTCATTCAGCGAGGTGGATGGAATGAAGGTTCACTCTCGAGATCCAGGAAAGACTCGATTGGGATTTTACGAGATCTTAATCAAAGACTCGATTTGGAAAAGGGAGTTGTTTCATTTTTTAATGAGATTGACACAGGAAAAGAACCATGCTCATGACACTTATTTCATTTTTTAATGAGCTTGACACAAGACAAGGAACTATTCTCACACCCCTTATTTCATTTTCTAACAAGCTTGACACAAGGAAAGGAACTATTCTCACACCCCTTGTTTCATTTTTTAACGAGCTTGACACAAGAAAAGGAACTATGCTCCATATCCTATGTTTCATTTTTTAAAGAGCTTGACACAAGACAAGGAACTTTGTTTGAACATTTGTTCATGGACCATATGAGAACATGGCCCTCAAGAGGTCCTCACCGAACATGAGAACTATGCTCTGGGAGGAACACATGTCAACTGGTACAAATGACAAATCAGGTTCCAGTGCCCCCAGTACACAATGTACTATATCGTCTATGTGATCATCAGCATATGTGGAGACAGAACAGGTATCTACATAATTGACCTGTGGCGAGGAAGGTACTACTTGCAAATAAGAGCCGATAGGGGACGATGGTTGCAAAGGAGGCACCTGGTGACCAGTGAATGACAGTTGATCAATAGTCACAATTATCCCTTCGTGCGGAAAACAAACCACATGGAAAAGTGAAGAAACAAGAGCTCCCATGACATAAACATAGTCACTTCTAAGGAGAAGATTGAAATCTAAGGGACCTTGGACTACCATCACATCTATATAGATGGTCTTTCCTCCCAAAGTAATAGGTAACTTTGGAAGGATCCCCAAGGGTTGACTGGTTCCTCTATTGAAAGCCAACAGATTCTGGGTGATAGGCACAAGCTGTGGGGAACCCAAAGCTTGCCAAGTTGTATAAGACATGATGCTAACATACAGGCCTTCATTTAATAGAGTACCATGTACTACTATATTATAGGCTTGTACTCTAATTTGGAAAGGCATATAATATGGGAGGTGGAATGCAGTCAATTGACTCCAACCAAAATAAACGATAGAACTACTTGGTGGGGGTATCATATGATGCCCCCCATGCCCTGTAGGATTAGGAGAAGGACTCTCCTGAATAACCGAGATGGGAGAGTCACTCTTTGATTCATGAGAATCTGAGGAGACGAGAATAACATGAGTAGTATGATCACTACTCTCTTCAGGAACAGAGTGAACAACTAAAGGCAGAGCCAAGTCGACAGTGTTTTCAACCAATGGTCGGTTGGGAACAGACACAAGAGAGTCATGCTCAGGAAGAGCAAGATGGGCAAGAGATGAATCCAAGTCAATCTCTTTACCAACCAGGAGAGGGTCAAAAGAAAGCCTCTGATAACCAATAGGAAGTTGGGCCTGAGGAGCAATAAGGTTTTCCAAAGCTTTGGATGCTTTATCCATAAGAGGAAAAAGGTGAAGAAGATGCTCTTCCTCACATAACCTACAGTGGAATCTGATTTTCCCTTTCTTCTTACCATCGCTAGCGGAGGGTGTAGCATCGACATGACCTCCAAAGGTTGATGGGGATGGTTGATCCAGATTTTGAGACCATACCTTTAAAACTCTGGGAATGCCAGGATAGTCTAGGAGGAGATGGTCACCCTTACATAGCTTGCAAGGGAATTTGACCTTCCATGGAGGATTAGAAGGTTTGTATATAGGAGGTGCATTTGGAGTAACAACTGCATGGTTGGCCTCTCACTTATCTGATTTCTTCTTCTTCTTCTTCTTAGCCTCCTAGTTATTAGATTTCAAACTTTCACCAAGCGAAGTAGAAGGGGAAGATGAAGAAACAGGGGAAGAAGGTGAGAGGTCAACCTTAGAATCAACGTGATATGGTTTAGATGAAGGAGATGGTTAGATAGGAGTTGGGACACTTGGGACCACTGAGGTCGAAAATAACCAGATAGGTAAACCAATGGTGAACCTAGGGAGGGACAATGTTGCCATATAAGAAGCACCATCATTTCCAAAAGAAGGAAAAAACATGATTCCCATCCAAGGGGAATCCTTAACTGGTAGACTCTGGAAATGTTGCCATTGGAAATGACCATAAAGAATCACTAAAGAAGATAACTTTAACCAGGAATACTTCGTGGGTAGTTAATTTTAAGAAAATTTTCCTTTTCATATTTTAAGAGTCGATAAAAGGACGGAAGATGACTCTAGTCGCTTTCAAATTTAAAACGAGCTCAAAAGGACAAGCGCTCAACGATATTTTAAATTTAAATATTTAAAAATATCAAAGCAACTACTCAGAATAATCCAGTCAAAAGGGATTACCAGGTAACCGTCAACTATAGAATACCTCCCTGTGAACCGAAAAGTACGAGCACGTAATCTCCCCGAATGCTGTGTTCGGTGTATCATGTTTACAAGGTGGTAGACTTGGATTCCTATAGATAAAGGATTTTAAACCTAGTGGGGTATCCCTTCATATACGTGATGGTATAGGGAGCATAAGTCTGTACTAGCATTTTCTAATGTCAAAACGAATGATAGCTGCTAGTTTAAAGACATCAAAACACGTCTCTGGCCTAGAACTCTAAATATAAGTGTTAAGTTTCAATGCTTCCTTAGGTTAGCTCAATAGATTTTAACAGTTTATCTTGAATTATGTTTCAGTTATAAGGCCCCACTGCTATCAACTAAAAAAAATCCTACATGCAGCTATATGATAAAGGAAATATTTGTCTTCGATAAAAGTTACCACTAATTGAGAGATAGAGAACACACAATCAATGCAACAATCAAAGAATAAAATATCTCACTAATAAATCTCCAAAATGCACTAAATCTTCTTATCAAATGCACTTCAACTAGTCCTTTTAACAGTAAAGAGAATTCATTTCTTTTTTAATACAAATGATGATGCGACTCTAGTCTTCAATGATGCTAGCTAATGTAACATATTGATTCAACAAACTAGAATTATGTATTTTTCAATGGAATGATAACATGAATCTTTCACAAACACTTCAATGAAAATATTTCAAAACAATCAACATCAATCAAATGGCAAGCACGAAAAGAGAATTCCGTCCAAACCAATGATGCAACGATTCAATCAAGAACAAGATGAGAAATGTAATCTATGCCCGAAAAGAGATGCATAATCAAGAGAAGAACAATCAAAACTTTTCAAACTTCTTTAATTGAAATCAAAGTGATAAAAGGACTAAAAAATGAAAATGCATGGAGCAACTAACCAACAACTTGACTTGCTAAGCACACAAACAACTAAATGGATGACGACGTAGATGCCCGAGGGCCACAAACCATCCAAAGACTAAAAAATTCAAGTAAAAGAAGGCAAACCAAACAAGAACACCAACCAAGCCAATGAAGCTTTCCAGTTAGGGAGAACACAGGAAAAATGAACTAAGAGGCAAAAATTAAGAGGGCAAGACACACTGGTTATGATCTAGGAGAAACCCTAATCTTCACCTACAGGAATCAGCACGACTACCTAACTGACAACAAGTTTTGATTGGCACAACTGGCAGGATTGGCCAGACTACAACTATCACTGATAGGCCTGATCGACGTGACTATTTGGCCAAAAAGAGTGTTGATCGAGGGATTCAAGAAAAAAATAAAGAATTTCAAAGGCCAAAACCAGACCTGCCATTGTAAATTTCAGACTCTTTAAGTAAACTAAGAAAAGCAGAGAAAACTAAATGGAAATGGTGATACTAGAAAAGTTCACACAACACCATAAAATGAAAATCAATCAAACAGAAGGATTGGCTCCCCAGTTTGGTCAACAATTTGTGATGCAGGTAAATTTTTAGTGCAGACACAGACAATTCCTCTAGCTCGAGAGAGCGGGTCTAGCCATAAACAAATAATATATGGAAAGCTTCCTTAAGCTAGAATCAAATAAGAGGGCATACCTCTTAGAATGTTATTCCTCTTGGTGATGATCCTACTTCCTTACTCCAACTACTTTTCATTTCCTTCCTTTGAATACCTGAAACAAGAAAACAAACAACAACAATAAATGTGATAGCATACAAATTGCATTCAACCTACTTAACAGGTCAAGGAACATTAAGACATCAAATGTAAGATAACACTTTAATGTAGGAAATCAATCAATAGTTGTATTCATATAAGTTCATAAAGAGATTACAACCAATGCCTTGATGACATATCTGGGTTCCCAAACTTTTGCTAGCATCTCATGGATAGCCCCAACAATGGAAGTTCTAAGGCTTATTCCCTTTATTCACAAATCAAAACAAACACACTATTCTCCCTAAAACATAAACTGGAGAGCTACAAGCTATAATATCTTGTTGATCATTCAAGCTCCAAAAATACTAAGACTGAAAACTACATCCCGAAACGAGTTTAGCTTGGGAAAAGAGGGGCTTATATAGCTTTTATGAAGGGGAGATCACCCCTCTTATCATCGGAGAGGCCTTATCTCTTGTGTTTGTTCCATCCTAATAGGGGAAAGGAACCTAAACTGACTTCCTCGGCTCCATCCAGCCCAACCATTTACCAGACTTATGTTATGAAGCTTCTAGACCTGGAATCTTTGAATCCATATTTAAAAACTTGCCAAAAGAGGATTGGCATGATTGAGACAAGGCTCAGTAGCGCTAATCAACACTAGTCCCATTGTTAAACTCTGTAGATAGGCGCGGGGGATGAACTAGTCATTAGCGCCGATCTTGTAAACTAGGGTAAAAGGAAGATTCTTGGGAAATGATACAAAAAGGAAATGTTTTGTTCATGAAGAGGGACACAATGGGAGTTTCTTCATGATGGGAAAACACATGAGGGTCACTTTAGAGGTCCTCTAGGATCGTGGAATGGGGAGCACAGGGACAATGACAAAATTCTATGTAACAGGCATTCATGGAGGAAGTTAATTCCCTTTAATTTCCTTTCAACACTCAGATATAGGGAATACATTAATACTTATTATAATACATTAATTATTATGATACATTAATCATTATAATACATTAGTTTTTACTACATTAATTATTATACTTTATTTATAATTTAATACATTAACAATTATCATATTACTCTATTTTTTTAACGTAAATGAGTATAGATTGAATTATGTGTATGCCTAGTCATAGCAAGTACTCAAGGAGTTTTACATTTTTATATTCTTATTTAAAATCTCTATTGATTTTTTGGTCTATTGATACTCTTAAAGGACTACATACTAAGGCAATACTCACTACATTTGTGTGGGTATACAGTCTACAAAAATTGCCAAGAAAAAAATAAAATTTACAACAATACATACTTCAATTACATTTATCAACTTCCTCAATAGGTGGTTGATTGAGATCTAGGCACTGTCCACCTTGTCACTATTTCTCATTACTATATTTTTTGTATGGTATTTAATAGATGAAATTTCTCTTGTAGTTCCACTATCTAGCTATTAAGAGCCTTTGTTTTGTCTATTTTCATAACTAGCTTCGTTGTCAAGGCTTGAGCCTCCTCCAATGCTTGCACACTATTCACCATTTTCTCCTTAAGCTTCACGCTTGTCATTATCAGGTTCAATGGGAGGAAATCCAATTTCTTCATCAAATAATTGAACTTATCATTGTAGCTACAATTGGTGTGCTAGGAACAACTATTGATGCTTGCTACTCCTACTTAACCTCACCATATAGTTGTTTCCTCTTGCTTCACTAATTCCCACAAATTCACCCACTTTTTGGGTCCTTGCTCTTAGGTGGTGAATACTCCTTCAGAGGAAATTTTCCATGAGCCTTAGGAAGTATAATTTATTTTCCCCTAGAATGACATGTTAAGTGTAATGCCACTCAGTCCATAGACACAAATTCCATCGAATTTAACTACATTCTTAATTACAATGCTTGTGCTCAATTTTGTCATAGTAGCCAATACACTGGAGCCACAATTATCACTAAAAGCCACCAAGCCAGACTGATCCTAAATAATGCCAGTCTCGCTTGTGCCAAAATTATTTCCCTGAATTCTTGCTAGGGAATCTCTTCACATGATGAGACTAAATATAATTGTAAATTAACCCTCCACAATTTTCCAAATTACCATTAACTACATATTCCTCATCCTCCCACCACATCTAGCTACGATTATTCATTTTGCATATACTTATTGCATAACAAGGGGCTGGATAAATTATGAATTGGAATCTCATTAATAAAATCCATAATTCACTAGCCTAGCTTCTACATTTTGTGCTTAGAATTAGCCAAATCCTTTAGTGTTTTCTCCCTAGATGGTGAATTTAATTTCAAATCCTACTATGCAAGTGACCCTTCTTTTCCATATATCTATGCACAAGTCCCTCAATCCCACATGTGGCTAGAGTAACTTCTTATGATTCCTCATAATTTCCATTCTATGATATGAAATTAACATTGGAAGTAGTTTTAGTATGATAAGGAGGTAGTGTGGCCATCAAAATGTACTCCATCCTTATAGCGGTGTCCATGATACCTCTTGTTATCACTCAGGTTGTCCCTAGGCTACTATTAGGGATACGGCCGAGGTAACCACAAACCAATCTTCTGATTGCAGGTTCTAGCCCACCTGCAATTGGAGAGGGATCTCTCCTTTAGATTCAACCTCAGTTGATCTGGATTCAACCTTAGTTGATGATTTTAGGCTAGCTTTGTGACTTCAAGGGAATGTTGACTATGATTGGAAGGAAGGTAGGATTCTCGAGTAAAGAGGCGCGATAAAGTGTTATAAGTTTTGAACCATTGGGCATGGAGTCACAGGTTGTGGCATGCGAGCGTTTTCTTGGTCACAAGGGGATACAGAGCGGGATAGCCAGGCAGGATACAATACTCAAGCTGCTGAAAGTACGGAGTCAAGGATGAAAGGCAAAAGAGAATCATTTCATCATGCTGACAAAGGGGAGAAATGGATGAGTGGGATCCCGAAGCAGTTAAGAATTCCAAAGACATGCACCCATGTACGAAAGAAACAGGGTAAACTAGAGCAGTTAAGAATTCTAGCTCATGACCGTTTCAGAAGAAAACATCGAAAA